>JAYEVE010000112.1:0-260282 GCA_036346375.1 Guadua angustifolia | reverse complement strand
GCTGGCTAATGGTTAGGGTTTCACTCGCGCCGGTTTTGTTCGTGTTCCAGATCATCTCAACCGTTCGATCGATCGGCCGAGATCTCTCGTGCGGCATACGGTGTCTGGCTGCGATTGAGCGCCATGGGCGAGATCCTTTTCGGTAGTCGATTTCACTGCTCAGGCGTCGCATGGGTCGAAGCATTTTAGGCGCGCCATTGCCTCTGGGGCGTTTGTTAGGCGCCATTTGTCGGTGTGCAATTTTGGGCTAGAAATAATTGTTTTAGCCCTCTTATTTTGTTGTGGTTCATTCAGCTTTAATTTCTGGCAATAAGTATTATTTAATTCCTGGGCATTAATATTATGTTTAACTTTAATAATTAATTTTATGTGCATTTATGTTATGATTAATTTTTGAGACAATTAATTAATGTGGCAATTAATTTTCATGTGAAGATTATTTCTAAGTATTGTCTCTAATTAAAATGGAACCAACGGGAAATTTTAATTAGAGATTATTGTTTAATGTTTAAAATTGGGATTATGTTATGACCATGATCATATACTGACCAACGTTGTATATGAACATGTGCCACCCATAAGACAATTTAGTTCCTTTTCGTTTCTACTCAACAGCGATGTGAAATAGAACTTTAAATTTTTCTTCTCATTAGCATGATTATTAATAAAAAAAACGTAAGGTTCGATTTTAGGTTGAGCTGAGCAAGGCATAAGTTAAATTTTGGACTTTAATTAATTTTAGTGCATTTTCTTATGATTAATGTTGTTCTTTTATGCAATGCAATAATTAATGTCAATTGCCCAGTAATAATGTATCATTTTATACATCCTTTTGGTTAATGTTTAGTTGCCCTAAGTGATGCAATTATGATAATTGAGGAATGCACAAATTTAGTTAATATTTTTGGCCTATTATGATTAAGTTTGTCTCAAATCAAAATAGAACCAACGGAAAATTTTGATTTGGAACTATAACTAAGTTTTGAACATTAATATACTCAAATGTTGACTTTTCACGGTTGTATTTCGACTAAAATTTATTGCCCACTAATGAAATATTTTAGATTCTAAGCCATGCATTATTAATGAGCCCGTCTTTAGGCATAAATTTTAGGCTGGTTTTGGATGTTTTCTTAGATAAGTCACAAATAACGCTTTAGTGCATTTCGGGAATAAGCTAAGATGGGTACTATGTTTCTACCTGAATTGTTTATATTTCTATATATGTTGTAATTTCTTATGCCCTGGATTCTGAGCTTAAGTTTTTTTTTCCTTATTTTCAATTTAGCACTTAATTTACTGCTCATTAATTGTTAATTGTTCACGCTTCCGCAATTTAGTACTTGATGTTTAATGCTTAGTAACTATATATATTGACCAACGTCTTTTATGGGTCATGTGATATTTAATTAATCCTCATATTAATTAAGTTATTGAGTCTTTTCAAGCATTTATAAGATAAAGACTATATTATTATTAAGATATCTCTAATTAAGATAGAACCAACGAGAAGTCTTAGTTAGATATTTGATGAAGTTTTGGGATTATGTTGTGGCCATAATTGCATTCGATCAAAGTTGTTTGCAATTGTGTACCATTCCCATAGATTAAGTTATTTTCCATTATATACCCAAAGGTGATACAATTTGGAACTATAGTTATATTTTGGGCTTATGTTGTGACACATGGTTATATTCTGACCAAAGTTGATTATAATCATGTGTCATTCCCATAACTTTTTTAATCAAAATGGAACCAATGAGAAGTTTTGGTTAGAGATTTCATGTTGATTTAAGGATGACGTTTATGGCTCATGATTACAAACTGACTAGCATTGTTTGTGAATATTTGCCATCCCCATTAGTGAATCCAGTTATTCTTCGTTTTCTACCAAAATGTAATGCGAAGATGGACTGCTGATTCTTTCCTCATGTTAAATTCTTCTTCGTTATTGCCCTATGGTGAAGCGAATTAGAAACATTTTTGTGGATATTAAGTAATGATCAGTGTTATATCCCTATTATCAATTCAGCCATAAGTTCTTCAGTTTTTTCTAGTACCCTAATAAGAAATAGAGTAATTTATTAGCATATTAGTCTTGAGGTTATTGATTACGCACACAAACATAATGTTCATAATTGGCTCCTATTAGAAGAAGCATCTAATAACTTAGACATTGACAAGAATTCAATATTTTGATAACTAGTGGGAGCAATTTAAGCAAATGTCCCTTTTGATAATAAAATTTAGGATCTGTGGGAGCAATTCTCCAGTTAAATTATGACTATATGGCAATAATGGAAAAGCATTATGAAGCTCCTCAAAAGTTCTTGCCAGTATACTGATCATAAGAGTGCTTAAAGTCAATGAGTTAGGTCATGAAAAAATTATTGGAGCCCTTTTAATTCACTTCATTACGTCATTCATAAAGAATGTAATAACAATAATGAAGAATGAAGAATGAGAAGTGAATTATGATTGTGCCATGAATGTGTGCATTCATAAAGAAATTTAGCTAAATACTAAAATAGAAGATTGTATTTATGCTGCCAACATTACCTCAAGACTATGAAAGTTTTTAAAGAGAAGCCTTAGAGAATGAATAGGAGGCTAATGTTAGAGCCGTTGGAAGTTTTCCATCAGTACTAAGTTATGTTTTCACCCTCCATCCTAATAATGTAATTTATGTTCCCATTATAAAAAGGTAATTTGCTTACACTTTTATAAATTATTTGGGGAGCATTAAGTATGTTGCTAACTCTATTGGCTTCACCAAAAGTAAAATATTTATGAGAGTTCATTAAAATTGTGGCATTGACGCTTGTACCACATTTCGAGGGGGAGAATGGAACGTCTCGTTAAGAAAAGAAAAGCTTCATTATGTGAGACATAAGCCCCATAAACAAATTATTTACTCTATTAAAGTTACTCTCTTTGTTAATAAGTTTAAAATGTTGATTCTAGTGGGAGCTCTGAGGCAAGGTAAAACTATACTTGACACAATCTTGCTTATGTTACTTGATACAATCGTGCTTATGTTCTAATGTCGATAGTCTGAAAGAATAGCAATCCTTGTCTCTAAAAGTTCCACCTCTAGTTGATTCTGGAGTTTATGATAATGCGAGCCTCCAATAAAGATACCTTAAGTTTTAACCTTAAGACCAATGGAAGTAAATTTAACATCTTAGCTGTTTATATGGACTTAATTGTTTATATAGACGATACCTTGTTGGCTATCAGCAATAGGGACATTAATGTTTGTCTTGGTGATGTCTTTCATGTTTTGACTATTAAGATTCACCAAGATAGGTCCAACATTAAGGGAGTTTACTCCGATTATTAAGGGTGACATAAGTTTTTCTTACGTTCTGTTGTCATGAACATTATTGTCGGTGTTTCGTATAACCGGCAGTAGATTTGTAAGTCAAGGGGCCGCGCGCTCCCTCTCCTTGATGGTTGACTCAGGGAGTCCAAAATTTATACTGGTTCGGGCTGAACGTCCCTACTTCCAGCTCGAGGTGGTGGTCAGATATCGCTATGGTCGCGGACCGCATTATGTTACAGCAGAGCCGGACAGTGCCCGAACGCCATCCGAAAGGAGAACGGGTTTGGGGGCTTCGAGGCCCTCAAATACCGACGAGTTGGGGAAAGAAGAGAACCTCTTCTCTCTGCCTGTCGATCGAGGCCCCGCCTCCTTATATAGGCGAGGGGGTTACACGGATTCGGAGAGAAGAGTGGTTGGAAGCACGCTGGCCCGAGGATCCGGCTTCGATCTTGAGGATCGATAGGTCCTGTCGCTTTAGGATAGGCCGGTAGGTTTAGCATGGCGCCTCTATCGGTAGGCTTAGCTAATGCCGCTTATTGGGAAGGCGCGACCGCCTCTAGGCGCTGCGGTTGATGTTACGTGGGTGGCGCCTCTAGGTTGCCTCAGAAGGATCGCCTAGCTCGCACGTTGTCTTGTTCAGATGTCGATAGCGCCGAGGTCGACCGATGATGTGGCGGGTCGCCGAGATAGCGCCCATCGGGCCCGACCGGCGGGTCGGAGAACGTGTATAGCCGACCGAGGCCGGTTGGCGTTAGGGAGCCCCGACCCGAGATTAGATCGAGGCTACGGGGCATCCGACCCCGGTCCGGCCGGAGCGCTTCGAGGTCTGCGTGGGTACCCGTATAAGTATTCGCAAGTAGTCTCGGCCGCCTGAACGCAGTATTCTCGGCGACTTTGACTACCGTGGACGCAGTCTTCGCGCGCGGCGACGCTCGCTTCGAGCCTTTATTAACTTGGGTCCGCTCGGCTTCGGCGGCGAGTGTTTATAAGGCAACGCAGCAGGCAAAGTAGTTTGCTTGCCGCCTAGATCTTTAATCGCTCCGAGACGCCCGGCTGTTGTCATGGCTTCTTCTCAATCGCCCCCTTCTGGTCGCGGACGTTTGGCGGTGGTGTTCAGCTTTGGGGATGAGGTGCCGCCGGTGCCTACGAACGAGGAGGCCTTCCTTGCGGAGCTTTGGGAGGACTTCGACCTCGCCATGGTGGAGCTGGCGAGGCTTGATGCCGTCGATCGCGATGCCGCCATTGCTGTTGACGTGCTGATCGGCGTCATCCCGAAGCTTGCCAAGGCAAGGCGCCTCATCGGGCGTCCGGCGCTCTCTGGCGCCTAGCTTTTTCGTTCTTGCTTGTCTCTTGTCCTCCCTTGATTTTTGGGAGGTGGATAGTGGTTTGCATGTTGGCTCGTGCTTTGCTTCGAACGCTGTCGCCTTCTTGCTTACACGGGCTTTTTGCCCTTGCTATCTTTCCGCAGACTTCAGCCACGCAGCAGAGCGAGGGTCCCAAGTCGGCGAGGATCCCACCAATTGGGTCACTGATTTCGCTGGGCGGGCGAAGCACCCGGGTGTAGTTTCGAGCCCCGAGCGGTCGAGAACCGGTCGGGGTTTCATTCGCCGGTGCCCGTGGGCCAACTGGTCGGGCGAACGCCTGTGTGCTTGTTTTACGTCGTAGCTAGATGCGGTCGTGGTCGGCAGGGAGGTCCAGATGCCTTCGCGAGAGATTCTGGTTCCCGAGTGCTTGTTTTATGTCTTAGCTAGACGCGGCCGTGGTCGGCAGGAGGTCAAGATGCCTTCGCGAGAGGTTCCTGTCCCGAGTGCTTGTTTTACGCCTTAGCTAGACGCGCCGTGGTCGGCAGGGAGGTCCAGATGCCTTCGCGAGAGGTTCGTCCCCGAGTGCTTGTTTTACGCCTTAGCTAGATGCGCCGTGGTCGCAGGAGGTCCAGATGCCTTGCGAGAGGTTCGGTTCCCGGTGCTCGCTTTTACGCCTTAGCTAGACGCGTTAGTCGGTATTTTTACGCCGTAGTCGGCGAAGTTAGTCGGGCTACTTTTACGCCAGAGTCGGGCGAGTTAGTCGTGGCTATTTTTACACCGTAGCCGGGCGAGGGCATCCTTCCCGAGTCCTCATCGGGCGAGGCATCAAGGGAGGAGAGGCCACGCTGGTCCCCATCGATACGCCTCGTCCGCAGTGTGGGACCTGGAGGGGGTGAGCAGCGCTGTTTGCCTACGCCGGCGAACACCGTGCTCGTGGAGCTACGACGGGTTATCCGAGGGGCCCCGAGATCCCCGGTAAGGGATCCCCGAGCGACTATCCTCGCAAGCGCTCGACCCGCTTAGGGCGACCCATAAAAACCTTTTTTACTCAATCTCAGATCGGACCCCGAGCCGCTCAGAACTCGGGCGCACTGACCATGGTCTTTCTGGGCTCCATGAGAGAGTTTGAAGTATGGTCTCAGACACGAAGTTAAGGTGATTGGTCGTCCGCCGACCCAACTAGAGACCCGCCGAGGGCTCACCCCGAACTTGCCCCTCACTCGCTTTCACTGGGTTGGCCGGTGACCCACCTGGGCTTTGCCTTTTGATCCCGCATGTTTTACGGTTTTAGGCATTCGAGCCTTCGCCACCTCGAGGCCGCTACGGCCCGGTGATCTTTTAGTACCGATTGGCCCGCTTTGAATATGAATTGAAAAGATGGGTGTCGATAGGTCTTACCAATGATCGCAAGGCGCTTATGCAGGCGCTGACCAAAGCGTTGTTTGCTTGATCGGCGGTGATCGGTCGATGCCGCTTGATGATCGCTGATTTGTCTGTATCCTTTATCGTGACTCGACCCGTGGTGCTCGGGCGCCGTGGGTGAGAGGATTGGCCTCAAGTTTCTTCGCTTTTTTTGCCTTCCGCGCCGCGGTATTGCGCCATCGTGAGCGCTTTCACCGGAGCGGGAAAAACAAACGCTCGCTTTTAGTTATGTGAGGAACTTTGTCACGAATAGGACAAATTGTCGAATTTCGTTTTATGACTTGGCACAAAGCCATCCTCGGTTCCAGCCCGATTTTTACGCTTCCTAGAGGTGTTGAATATTCGATGACCATTGCTCGAAAACCATGGAGGTTGTACAAGCGAGGTCAAGATGTTAACCTCTTCGGGAAGACGTGAAAAAAGGCAGGGACCTAAAGGACGAGAAATTCGCGTGCATTCGGTACGGAGGAGGAGTACTTCCGATCGACTATTGATCGTACCACGCGGGCGTTCCATTCTTCCGCAAGACACTACTTCGCAGCCGTAGCCGCTGGGGCGTAGGCCATAGCGCTTGGGTCGAGTGGGCTGCCGCTAGGGAGAACGTATAGCCGACTGGGTCTCCGACCCACATGAGTGCAGGGACTTACATGGCCCCGAGTGGTGCGTGAGGGCCAGGCTGTGGTCGTCACGCAGCGCTGGAACTTAGAGGAGCGACGGGCTTAACATGAGAGTAAACGAATTTGAAGTGTAAAGCTTGCTTTAAACTTTTTGTTCCGCTACCGAGGCGCGTGGTGGTCGTGGTCGCACCCACCATGGCGAAGCGGATCGTTTTTTCACCACCTCGCAATATAACGCCCACGCAGTTCGCGCTTCGTGTATTTGGCGCGCTGGTCCGGCCGAGCGGTCGTGCGCGGTTGCCCGAGGCGCGCTCCCGCCACCCCACCGCACTTCGACGCACGCAGGGGATGGAAAGGGCGCGCGCCGCGCAGGTGCGCGCATTGCGCTGCCTCGCCCGACGCTGGTAAGTTGCCGCTTCGCCGCTTTATAAAGGCGCGCTGGGCCCGAGGGTGCTCATTTTCATCGCTTACTACTTCGCCGCGCCCTTGCTTCGACGCAAGAAGGAGAGGTCACCGCACCTTGAACGGTAGATGGCGGATAGCGGCGACAACCGGAGGGCGGAAGTGGATGCGGCGGTGGATCTGCGGGCTTCCGACGCCAAGAGGTTTTGCCTCGACGCGGGTCCTTCGCCGCGACGAGGGGCATGAGCGCACCGCCTCGCCGGTCTTCCAGATAGGATCCCTCCGGGTAAGTCTCCTTCGCTCGGGTCTCGGATGGCTTTGATTTTATTTCACGACGCCGGGCCACTTCTTCTTCCTCTTAGCGCTTCCGCGCCGTCGCACGCCTCGCGGCTTCCACGACGAGGAGGCGGACGGGCGGCATGGCTTCCGATGCTCCTCCACCGCTGGCACCTGCTGCCGACGGGTCGGGCGACAGATCTCGACAGCAGATTGGCGCGACCGAGGCCTCCTTGATGCCCACATTCAGGGCCGCCGCGATATGGCGGAGGCGGCGCAGAGTGGGCCTTGCCCAGCCACCCAGAGGAGCTCGCAAGACGCGCGAGAGGCGCAGCAGCGGCTCGGCCGAGGCCGCCGAGGCGAGCCGGCGCCATGGGATGCCGGCTCGCGAGGCCTTCGTCCATGCTCGCCCGTCTTGAGAGCATGGGGAGGAGCTCGAGCCGCTCGGTGAGGCTCGAACGACTCATCGGACTGCACTCATTGGGGTACGCTTCCGCCACCCAGGCCGATGTTCGCCGACCGCCCGCTTACGTGAACGCCCGTCGAGGGGCGGAGGTCGCCGCCGACGGGCGGAGCACGCTGCTGCTCATCGCGCTACCGCGATGCTTCTTCGACCCGGCGGTGCTGCCGCCGGATCGGGAGACGCAAGCCCAGGCGGGCCAGAGCGGCGGCCGCAGAGAAGGTGGCGCGCGAGGCGACATCGCCGTGAGCGCCGCATACGGATGACGATGACGCCTCTCGCTAAGGAACCCCTGGCCCCCGCCTTTCTTTTTGCTTCATATGGTGTGATGTTTTTGGACATTTTAGTTGGTATCTTGCGCTTTTCCTTCATGATTAGCGCCGCTTGAATGATCAGAGCCCTTAGGAAGCGCGGAGTGGCTCGGCGTGGGTCCCAGGCTAATTCTTCGAGGAAAAATGCAAAGGTCGCAACGAACGCCGCGATCGCGGCGCTTTTCTTCGGACGCCAAGGACCACACGAGGTCATAATGGTCGGTTGCAAAGACGAGCTCGGGGCATGCGCATGCCGCCCGAGTGGCGATCGCGACCATGGGATGGGTTATCATGCGACGCTTTGGACTCGGAGGGTTTTGGAAAAAGGCGGAAACGATGGAAAGGCTCTGAGGGATAGAGTTGTCTTAACCTTTCCGTATTCCACGCGCTGGGTATGATGTCACCGTCGGGATCTTCGAGTCGAGGCGCGGCGCAGGACTTCGCGGAGAAGGATTCTCCCCATAGGGGTCTCGGCGTGCACGGTGGTCGGACACCCGGATGGCAAGCGAGGGCCGCTTTTTTCGTCCGCCTAATGTACTCGAAGATCCGGCTGGCTCGGTCAAAATGCGCCGTCATGGTGGAGGAGGCCATCAAGGAGATGACTGGGAGTCCGGAGACGAAGACGATGACGCGAGGCCCCTACTGCGCGCCAACCGCGTGTTTCAGATAACCGAGAGATTTGTAAGTCAAGGGCCAGCCTCTCTCCTTGATGGTTGACTCAGGAGTCCAAAATTTATACTGTTCAGCCGAACGCCCTACTTCTAGTTCGAGGTGGTGGCAGATATCGCTATGGTCGCAGGACCGCATTATGTTACAAGCGAGAGCCCGACAGCCCTAACGCCATCCGAGGAGAACGGGTTTGGGGGCTTCGAGGCCCTCAAACACCGATCGAGTTGGGGAAAAGAAGAGAACCTCTTCTCTCTCTCGCCCCATCGCTGAAGGCCCGCCTCCTTATATAGGCGAGGGGCAGTTACACGGATTCGGAGAGAAGAGGGTTGGGGCACGCCGGCCCCGAGGATCCGGCTTCGATCTTGAGGATTGATAGGTCCTGTCGCTTTAGGATAGGCCAAGAGGTTTAGCCTGGCCCTATCGTGAGGCTTAGCTAGTGCCGCTATTGGGAAGGCGCGACCGCCTCGGCGCCGCCGGTTGATGTTACGGGTGGCGCCTAGGGTTGCTCGAAGGATCGCCTAGCCTCGCACGGCTGTCTTGTTCAGATGTCGATAGCCGACTTCGAGGTCGACCGATGATGTGGCGGGTCGCCGAGATAGCGCCGTCGGGGCCCCAGCAAGGCGGACGGAGAACGGTGTATAGCCGACCTAAGGCCGGTCGGCGCTTATGGAGCCCCGACCCAAGATTAGATCGAGGCTACGGGGCATCCGACCCCGTCCGTTGGAGCGCCGAGGTCGGTGGGTACCCTGGTATAAGTATTCACAATTATGTATACTTAAGTTTGTATGCGCCTTATTTAACATTTGTATCCGTGATACTTGGGGTATTAATCTAGGATTGGACCATCGAAAACTACTAAAGACAACTTTGCATCATAGGCAAAGTGGTAATGATTACATTCTCACATATAAGAAGTTTGATAATCATAAAGTTATGGATTATTCGATACGATTATGCAAGGTGTGTTGATATGAAGAAATCCACGCCAAGTCAAATCTTCAACCTTGCGTAAAGAGCCATATTGTGGAATGGCTCTAGTCAATATCTTAAGGTGTCATTAATGATGCAAGGCAGACTTGTGGCATGTCATAAGACTATTAGATATAAGAAATCCACAATAGGCTATTGTGGTTTAAGAATAAGAAAATTTATTTTGGCTTAAGATTATATCCGGAATTTATTATGTAAGAGTGCAATTTTTGCTTCAAGTAACAACATGTCAAGTTGTGCTGCCAAACACATGACGTTGTGAAAGATATAATCCAGAATCAAATTATTGATGTTTAGCCTATAAGAATTGAGTATAATGTTTAATATGTAAGTTTATGCATCATGTTTAGTTTAATGATTCCTGTTAAAGGCTTGTCTCAAAAATTAGTGCCAAAGATAAGACTTATTGATTCTATACTTATGGGACAAATTGAGATCTCAAAACTTCGATTCGAAATTACAAAGTTTGTTTTCACTCTTTTAATGTGCACATGATGACAAATGAAAATAAACTGCAAAAAGGACCATAAGAATAAAACCAACTCCGTTAAAAATAATTAATTATTCTATCAAGATAGAATAATGCACTATAGATATGGGTTGTAGGTGCTTAAATTAACCGTTGTAATACTTTATCTTAGTGTGTTGTTCTATATGGACTTATGATATTAGCCTTCGATCAAGTGGGAGATTGTTGGTAATGATCTTCGCTAAAACGGAAAGTCCGAAAGTTAAGGAAGAAAATCCAAATTAGGGCTAGGCCCACCTCTAACGCGCTCGATCGGGGCTTCGAAAATTATTGGTTTTGGTCCCATTAGCCGTATGTATTTATCAGAAGAGGTCGACACTCAATGACAGAGAGAAAATCTCGAGTTTCACCTCTGTTCCCAAATACCCATCCGATCTAGGGTTTCAACGAGGCTATCGAAGAACGAAACATCACCGTGAAGATCACGGTGCCCCTTTCTTTTCTTCATCGCGATCGGCCAGCCACCGATCTACGTTGCCGCTTTTCACCAACATCAACCGATCGAACCCTAATGGCTACATCCTCATATCCGGGTTAGTAACTAATAACTCTATTTCCGATTATGGTTTTGGTGACCGTGATTTTGGCTAGTTGTTCATGATTATAATGTATTAGTTTAGTCCTAAGATTCTAACATTTGGTATCAGAGCCATCTAGCCTAATCTTGATCCCATCAAACCCGGTTTAGACCCTTTATGTTTTGGTTTTGAGCTTGTTCTTGTCGGATTAAGTGTTGGTATATGTTCTTTGGGCTCGGATTAGCATTGAGAAGGAGGGGAAAAGGATATATTCGAACCCATCCGAACCCTAAATACCCAAAATTCCGAACCCTAATCCCAAAATTTGTCCCCAAATTCAAGCAAACCCTTACATCTAACTGAGGGGATTTTTCAGGCTTACTTCGATTCGGTGATGTCCCCGCCATTTCGCTCGCCGTCGCAAGCCTTAGCTTCGCCTGCGCGTGGGCCCGAGCTTGCGGCTCTTCTCGCCGCACGTGCACTTGTTGTCATCTTCCACGAGCCTTTGTTTCGCCTGAGGCCGCGTCGGCTTGTTCTCCCGCTCCGCCAAGGCCGCGCATGGCCTCAGCTCCTGCCGACACTAGTGCCACTGCCCACCGTCACAGTATGACAAGGAACGAATCCCTGTAGCACCACACTATGGACACTGACATGGAGATTACTCAGCAAATAAAAATGTATAAAAATATATATTTTTATACACTATGGACACTGACATGGAGATTACTCAGCAAATAAAATGGACACTGCTGGAGCTGGCTGTCGAGCCAGGGTAGCTTGACAGGACAGGACCTACTGTCGTGTCCGGGGAGCTTGGCGCAACGTCTAACGGCTGCTGTTATAGCAGGTTAGGCTGCCACGGGTCCAGGCCCCTGTCACATACATAGACATGACAGGTGATACATATCACTTATCGACGCTTCTATGGTTGGAGAGAAGACTATTTTTGCTATTATGTTCGTAAGGGAGCATTCTTCGAGATCTTCGTGTCTCCTGGCTATCTGAAGACAATCATGGTCATGGCGAGTGATAGCTTTGAGCATATGACGAGAAGCTGCCCTCTCTCCTCAGGGAGGTGGCTACCAATCTTGCTGCCTAGCCTCTTCGACTTAATAGGAAGCAACAAAGTTTGGAGATTATCCTGAGATATTACTCTTCTCAGTATAATAGCATGCACTTACTAGCACTAGTTGTTAAGGTTGGGTAAAGTCATGGTTTGATGATACATTGCTTAATTCATGACACTTTGAACCATTTTGAGATGTACCAAAATATATATTGAAATAAGAGGTACAAGAGTTGAAGTGTAATTTAGTGATACCTCCCAAGGATTATCAAGTATTTAAGTTGGACTCAGGGTGATGCAAATTGTTGGTAGTTGGGTTCAAATCTAAATCAAAACGCATTTTGAGTCATTTTTGCTATCGTTACAATCGGGCGATATTGTATAAATAAGGTTGACAAAACACTGCCCCAAATGGGTTAATCAAACTGCACATTTTGATTAAATCGAGATTTCCCGGTGATGACAGAGAAAAAGCCAAGGGAGTGAATATTAATTAGCAAAATTTCACTCTAATTGAGTCGAAATCCTTTTCTATTGAATTGACAAAATTCTATTATCAGCTGTGCGGTCTTACTACTAGGAAATTAGTATACCAAACAAGAAAGCTAAATTTGTACTACATCACATCTTAGTCAGGTTCCTACTTGGTGCAATGAACACCTACAACTCTAGCTTTGCATGATATAATTGTAGCTTCCCCTAGTTCTTTTCTTTGCTTTAGCGTAGCTTCAAAAATGTGGTTTTGTCACTCTAATACCAATAACACCTACTAATGATTTTGTCACTTCAATAGAGACATTGATACCTTGATGCTAAATGAATTATACTCCCTCTATTCTGTTTTAGATGTGATAATGAATATGCTCTATTCTCTTATGCTGTTTTAGAATGCTTGCAATTAAGTCATTGACGACTAATATAAACAAAACTATTTCAATTTATCAGGTGAAGTTCATATTAATAAATTTGTTATCAAAACTAATTTTATATCATTATATTTTTAATAAAAATAATTGTCAAATGTGCGTATCAAAGATCATGATGTCCAAAATGACTATTAATCATCCACTAGACGGAGATCGAACTTGTGGGTGAATTGTGGATTTGTGGGGAGGTTGTTTAACCACACAGCCCTCCTCGATCGGTTCAAGGATTAGGACCAGGCCGGGTGCTCATCCACTTTTAATGATGAATTGCATGGGAGAGCGTTCGCCTTTGTTTCAAAAAGAAAAAAAAAGAGCCGTTCCTTTTCACGCTGCCATTGCTAAGATCTCTCTCATTTCCTTTTCCCTTATTTTTGTGCGTTCTATTTGTAGGATGGACTCTATATCACACTACATGCTCTTGATATGCTCCATCTGTTCATTTTATAAAGCATATTTTGACTTTCCATGTGGATTAAGGTTATGTTGAAATTGAAAAGGTACGAAAGAAAATAACTTAGATGCCCTTATTTAATTGTCTTAGAAGATAAAAGATAAACTTTGTGAGGGTGGTAATGAATGAGAGATAATAAATAGAGGTACAGAAAAAAGGCCTCATTAAATCTACATATAAGCTTTATATTTGTGAACAAGATTATTAAAAAATAAGCCTTATAAAAGTGAAGCAGGGAGTATATAATGAGGACCATGCATTAGCAGCAATAATTAATTAGTCTGTCTTAGGCTTCCACATTTCCTTGTTGGAAGTTGCTTCTATGCATTAATTACTATTTAAAAGTTGTGCACATATTAAAACGTTAAGCGAAGGATGGTTAGTGATTACTTATCTCTTCGTTTTCTTTAAGATCTATGCAGCTTATACTAAAAAGGGCATGTACAATAAGACCACCTTAGCTGGCTCTTAGCCTGTGCATATCAACTTTGGTCTATGTGAAAGAGTGAGAAGAGATGAGAGAGAAGAGAACTGGCTCTTAGAGCAAGTACAATAGCCAAGCCATTATAGGCTAATAGTAAGCTAAAAGCAGTTTGTACAATAACTATATCTAAAAGTTGTCTGAGATGTTGTAAAATAAGTATCTCTTCTCTCTTGTACATAAATAAAATCTACCTATACTCCTATGCAAAGTGGCTACTAAATAAGAGCCACTCACTTCTCTCGTTTTTTTTCTCACTTTGCCTTTCCATATGGCAGTATCCTGCACAGGCCTTTCAGTATACACGTGCACACTAACTAACAAAAGTCACGAAAAATTCTGAAAAAATTGTAGATGTACTTCATAGATTCCTCTACCTATGTATAAATTAGGTTCAAATTCATTGTATATCAAGAGTTGCAAAAAGAAAAAATTCGACAAGTTTAAAGAGAATTTTTACTTTTTGTAACTCTCGATATACAATGAATTTGATCTTGAAACTTCATACATAGGTAGAGCAATCTATGAAGTATATCTATAATTTTTCAGAATTTTACGTAACTTTTTAGTTGGTGTGCACGGTGTACACGAAAGTCTGTGCACGGATATGTTGCCTTTCCAAATAGATCAAAACTGATGTGTATAGGCTAAGAGCGAGATGAGGTGGCTTTATTGTACATGTCTTTATTTAGTAGCCAGCTTTGTACGGGAGTATAGGTAGATTATTTATGTACAAGTGAGAAGAGATAATTATTGCACAATATCTAGATACAACCTTTAGAAATAGTTATCGTACAAGCTAGCTTTTAATTTACTATTACTCCCTCCATTTATTTTCATAAGGCCATTCTCAATGGGAAGTTTCATGGGGTGATTTCCAAGAGAGCCATGTCATCTTTGGTTGTGTAGGGTGATGAATGAAATAGTCTCTCTTAATGCATGGTTTCATTCCATAGTTCCTGTCGATGTTTATGATCGACAATAAAGAAGAATGAACTAGGCAAGGCGGAAGATCTAAGCTTGATGGTAACGCAAGACACAAGGAATTTTATCCAGGTTCGGCTCTCCGATGGAGATAATACCCTAGTCCTGTGTTCGGTGTTTTTCTGAGCATGAAAGTGTGTTCCTTTCTTACAACTCTTCGATCTCTCTCTCTCTCGAAGCTCTCCTCCTCTTTATACGATAGAGGAGGATTGCCAGCGTACAGTAGAGGGAGTGGTTGACGCATAGCAGGGGTGGTTGGACGCAGAGGAGAGGCTGTCTTGTGCGTGGCCGACCACGCACAGTAGCATGCAGGGGCAGAGCCGCCCTCTGTAGGGGCGCATGCGCTACCCACCTAACTGGTCAGCACCTTCTCCCAGACTTTTCCCTTGCTGCGCACGACTGAAACCTTCTGGAAGGTCCCTCCTTTGTATCGCCGGCCTAGCCCACCCCTTTGAGGAGGTCCGGACGGCCCATTAAGCAGGTACCTGGGGTCCGTGTATTCCACAGTTCCCTAGGCTACCCATAGCATTTAATTGTCACAGGATGTTATGATCAAATGTGTTTTGTGATTTCTCACGGCAAACAATAGCTTACACATGCCAAAAGTTACTTTCACACTTGAAATTAGCTTTCACATACATTATATTTCACACTCACGGCACACTTGAAATTAATTTTCACATGCCATCTAGAAAGAGCTCCATTGTATAGCACAACAGGACCCTATGAAAATTCAGACGCTAGTTTGTACAGATACACATCTGGAAAGAGCTCCCATATGTAGCCTGAAAATGCAAAAACACTTGTTTGACTGACACAAGAAACGACAGGAAAAATATGTTTCTCACAGGATTTATCAAAGGCCTTTTGTTTGACTGACACAAGAAATAGCAGAGATGGGATTAACTAACACAGGAGCTGGCTCATAACAGAGCTTCATATTTAGATAAGACTCATACAGGTTGGCTCATACAGGTGCGAGGAGACAGAACCATTAGAACAAGATGTTATATTACCTAACTCATCAGGTTACATCGAGTACCACTACAACTCAAATACTATCAGACATAATGTGACTTAGACAAGACTAACATACTATCAGGCTCCAATGCTGATTGCTCATCTTAGACATTCATTCACTGCCTCCTGAAATGTTCAGAGAAAAATGTTTCAGAAACAAAATCAGTCACATTCAAGGTCATTTCGGTGGGTTAAAAAATAATTAGTCTTGCTTTCATACAGAATTCACACAAAGGATAAATTAAACAAAATGAAAAAACAGAAAAACTCACCTCACAATTCATCGTAGTTACCGAACAATTTATGCTCCATCTTCTGTAATGCCTTATCTCGGCTAGCCTTCGCTTCTTCGGTCATCTGACTTGTGTCTCGTAGCAGGAGTGAATCATATGCTTCGAGCATTTTTGCTTCCTTTTGCTCCTTAGCAGCCTTGAGGTTCATCCTCGAGATCTCAAGTTGCACCTCTGTCACTTTTTCACGCTCTTGCTAACGGTCTTGCTGCACTTCAACTATTTTGGTAATGTTCTCTCCAAGTAGGACAATACCATCCATAACCTCTTCTACCTTTCATTTCCCTTTGCGTTGGGCCTTGGCTGCTTCTCTCCCGATAGGACGTTGTTCATTTTTGTCATTAGTAAGATCAATAGGCATGCTCTTGTTTTTTTTTCTTTCTGCAATGAAGCACACCATTTTGGTTCATCTTTTAATTTCTTCCACCAATGCACCAAAGTGAAAGGCTTTCCATGTTTTTTTTCATATAACTTTTGTGCTTCATCCATCAGTTGGTCATCTGAGAATCCACTTTTATGCAGTTTTGTCACCATACTCCAGAAGCCGTTGAAATCGTTGATCGCAGACTTTAGGCGAGACCAATGTATCTTCAGTTGGTTAGTGTCCCTTCTACGATCTGATGGAGCATTCTTGTTGAACTCGTTAGTGATTTCCCTCCAAAATGTGTCACCATTTTTACCATTCCCGTTTATTGGATCATTAGAACTGTTAAGCTAAGCACTAGCCTACAAAATTGAAAATAATGAAATTAGTGTGATTACCATTTCATGTATCATGCAGTTTTTTTAAAAAAAGGATCTAGGGAAGGTTATTACTAGTCTAACTTCCTCGTCATGTGTCCAATATCTTTTCTTTACAGTCATGCTTGCCTCAGCACCTTCATCACCATGAATGTCCACTATGACCTTTTCTTTTGATGTAGATTGTTTGGCAGTTAATCCTGGTGGCGGTGGAGATGTGCTGAAGTTCTGTGTTAGCCCAACAAAATGAAAATTTTCTCCTGTCTGGTGGGGCGACGGCGGATAATGTGTCTGTTGCATGAGATTTACAAAATCACCTATTGCGTAGACCCTGAAAAGGTGAAACAATATCCATATGAATGGTTCTGCATGATATACACAAACTAGGCTATCTGCATGATCCTATCCTATTAGAAGCATATGGACTGCAGTAAGAAAAAAAGTACAGGTGCTATCAGAATCATAGAAAAAAGTAGTGGCTATCTGAATCATAGCAAAAACATGCTTTAGTTTTTGTCGCCTTTAGTACTGGTCACTGAAGCACTATCAGGCATCATTTAGGCTAATTGAGATTCTCCTATTTCATCTGTATAAACTTGCTTCACCTATTTCATCAGTTAGTGTTTCATCCCAGAAAATGTGCACCAAATTGTTTGTTTACAATTGTCATGCTCTGCGACTTTGATCGTTAACCATGACTGGATTGACAAATAACAGTAGAACACAAGCTCAATATTCTAGTGACCACGCCTCTCCAATGCAGGCTGCTAACTGAAAAACAGTAGAACACAAGCTATAGTTTGGACCAAGAACTAGAAATCAGTCTGAACAAGAATACTTGACGAATACTCATACCAGGGGTACCCCACAGCAAGGTATACATCTATTTCAAGATCGTATTTCTCTCAGTCATCTGGACTCGATGGCCTGATCGCTGGCAGCACTGCAGAGTGCTGGAGGGGGTATTACCAAAGTCCCCGCCACTCGTAGATAGGATTGTGACTAAATATCGACCGAAGCACTAAATGGGCCATCTTAGGCCCAGCTCCGGTCAAAGACCCAAATTGGGCCACGGAGGACTCCGAACCCCGGTCAATCCGACCAGGATCCCTTCGACCCGGCTTCCTCCGACCGGACCTCCGACCAGGCCTCTTCCGATCCGGCCTCCAGTCGGACGCCCCGCACGATCCGACCTGACCACAGGTCGGGGTCCTGACAAGCTCCAACTCAGCGACCCTCGCCACGTCACCGGTCGACCCCCAGCTGGTCACCTGCCCCGTAGACGTGACGGCCACGATGGGGCAGGTGGCTCCTTCCCAAGGCAGCCAGGAGGCTACCTTAATCAAGCGCCGGTCTCTTCACCCGTCACGCCGGATGAAGCGCGCTTCCGTCAGGCGGCACGAACACGGAGCAGCAGCGTCGGCACAGACAGCGCAGAGGGCAGGTGCGCTCCTTCCCGATGGAACGCCGCCCGTTGTGTCTACCAACCCAGACGTGGGATGAGCAGGAACCTGTCAAGTCATCATGACCGAAGACCAGGACTACTGGACGTAGCGTACCCGTACTTTTCCTTTCCAATTCTCCCATGTAACCTGCCCCCTCCGCCTATATAAAAGGAGGCAGGACCCTCAGTGAGGGGGGTCGGCCAATCACGCGCTCAAAGTCATTCGAACACACCCTCCTTTTCCCGGTCATCCGAGCACTCAAGAGAGAGCTCATAGCTTCAGTTCGCTCAGACCACTCCCACTCGGACGAGGCGCTCAAGGCTTGCCCTTAGCCCTCGCTTGTAATCCCGAGCAGTCATCTGCTCCGTAAGCAATAAAGAACCACCACACGAACTGGAAGTAGGGATATTCGGCCCGAACCAGTATACATCCGGGACTTCCTTAGTCTAACCATTCAAGGAGAGGGAACGCGAGGCCCCTATACTTACAAATTTACTTGCCGGTTGTACGAAACACCGACAATACTCAACTCTGAACCAAGGTATAGTAGAGACTGAACCAAGAAAACTACAGTCTGAATTTAAACTTGATACAGCTGAAGTTAAGTGCAATTACAAGAATGTAATATGAGGACGGCTTAAAAACATTCCAAGAAACATTTTTATGACACATGTTAAATGACTTGAGTTTATTTTCTGCAGGCTTAATTACTATAATAGCAATCAGTGCTAGTTTTCACTTCTGCAACAGTTAATCTCATGGATTGCTTCTGCAAAAGTTAATCTCATCAAACAAAGATATAGCATCAACAGTTTTATCCGGCCACAAATCTACTGACCTTTGTGACCAAACAAATGCAAAAACGTTTGATCAAAGATCTGCATAGAACTTATCCACCGATAATTGTGAGCAAACAAAAGCAATATGTAACTTACCATGGATTCGGAGATTGATTTCCTTGGGGTAGGGAAAATTGGTGCTGCCACCGCCACCATATCCAGGCCTCCATCCAGCAGCTATATATAGGCGGAGGGGGCAGGTTACAGATTCGAGAGAGAAGAGTGGTTGGAAGCACGCTGTGCCCCGAGGATCCGGTCTTGATCTTGAGGACGATAGGTCCTGATACGCCTTAGGATAGGCCGGTAGGTTTAGCTACGTGGCGCCCTATCGGTGAGGCTTAGCTAATGCCGCTCTATTGGGAAGCGCGCACTTTGCCCTCTCTTGCTGTCGAGTTGATGTTACGTGGGTGGCGCCTCTAGGGTTGCCTCGGGAAGGATCGCCAGCCTGCACTTGTCTTGTTCGAGATGTCGAATAGCGGCCGAGGTCGGCCGATGATGTGGCGAAATCGCCGAGATAGCGCCCATCGGGCCACGACCAGCGGGTCGGAGAACGTGTATAGCCGACTGAGGCCGGTTGGCGTTCTGGGAGCCCCGACCCGAGATTAGATCAGAGGCTACGGGGGCATCCGACCCCCGGTCCGGTCGGAGCGCTTTCGGAGGCTGCGGTGGGGTACCCCTGGTATAAGTATTCGTCAGTAGCCCCCGGGGCCGCCCGGAAACGCAGGCATTCCTGGGCAGACCCTTTGACTACCGTGACGCAGTTTCTTCGCAGGCGCGGCGACGCTTCGGCTTCCTGAGCCTTTATTAACTTGGGTCCGCTCGGCTTCCGTGCGGCGAGTGTTTATAAGGCAACGCGAAAGCAGGGGCCGAAGTAGTTTGCTTGCCGTCTAGATCTTTAATCGCTCCGAGACGCCCGGCTGTTGTCATGGCTTCTTCTCAATCGCCCCCTTCTGGTCGCGGACGTTTGGCGGTGGTGTTCAGCTTTGGGGATGAGGTGCCGCCGGTGCCTACGAACGAGGAGGCCTTCCTTGCGGAGCTTTGGGAGGACTTCGACCTCGCCATGGTGGAGCTGGCGAGGCTTGATGCCGTCGATCGCGATGCCGCCATTGCTGTTGACGTGCTGATCGGCGTCATCCCGAAGCTTGCCAAGGCAAGGGGCGCCCTCATCGGGGCGGTCCGGCGCTCTCTCGGCGCCTAGCTTTTTCGTTTCTTGCTTGTCTCTTGTCCTCCCTTGATTTTTGGGAGGTGGATAGTGGTTTGCATGTTGGCCCGTGCTTTGCTTCGAACGTTGCCGTCTTCTTGCTTACACGGGGCTTTTGCCCTTGCTATCTTTCCGCAGACTTCAGCTACGCAGCAGAGCGAGGGGTCCTGTTACGTGCGTAGGATCCGACCAATTGGGTGGTGATTTAACAGGTGCTTGGCGAAGCGCCTCTGGTGTAGTCTTCGAGCCCCGAGCGGTCGAAGAACCGGTCGGGGTTTCATTCGCCCAGGTGCCGTGTGGCCCGGGTCGGGCGAACGCCAGTGCTTGTTTTACGTCGTAGCTAGATCTGGTCGTGGTCGGCGAGGAGGTCGAGATGCCTTCGCGAGAGATTCTGGTTCCCGAGTGCTTGTTTTATGTCTTAGCTAGACGCGGCCGTGGTCGGCAGGGAGGTCAAGATGCCTTCGCGAGAGGTTCCGGTTCCCGAGTGCTTGTTTTACGTCTTAGCTAGACGCGGCCGTGGTCGGCAGGGAGGTCCAGATGCCTTCGCGAGAGGTTCTGGTTCCCGAGTGCTTGTTTTACGTCTTAGCTAGATGCGGCCGTGGTCGGCAGGGAGGTCCAGATGCCTTCGCGAGAGGTTCCGGTTCCCGGGTGCTCGTTTTACGTCTTAGCTAGACGCGTTAGTCGTGCTATTTTTACGCCGTAGCTGGGCGAGTTAGTCGTGCTACTTTTACGCCGTAGCTGGGCGAGTTAGTCGTGCTATTTTTACACCGTAGCTGGGCGAGGGGCATCCTTCCCGAGTCCTCATCGGGCGAGGCAATCTGCGGGAGGAGAGGCCGCTGTCGGTCCCACGTATACGCCCCGTCCGCAGGTGTGGGACCTGGAGGGGGTGAGCAGGCGCGTGTTTGCCTACGTCGGCCGAACACCGTGCTCGTGGAGCTACAGACGGGTTATCCGAGTGGGCCCTGGAGATCCCCCCGGTAAGGGATCCCCGAGCGGACTATCCCTGCGTCGGGCGTCTGACCCGCTAGGGGCGACCCATAAAAAACCTTTCTTTACTCAATCCCGTATCGGACCCCGAGCCGTTCGTAACTCGGGGCGCAGCTGACTGCGGCCCTTTCGGGGGGCTCCATGAGAGAGTTTGAAGTATGGTCTCGTACACGAGTTAAGGTGATTGGTCGTCCGCCGACCCAACTAGAGACCCGCCGAGGGCTCACCCTGAACTTGCCCCTCACTCGCTTCGCCTGCTGGGGTCGGTCGGTGACCCACTCGGTGGGCTTTGCCTTTTGATCCCGCAGTCAGGTTTTACGGTTTTTAGGCATTCGAGCCTTCTCGCCACCTCGAGGCCGCTACGGCCTGGTGATCTTTTAGTACCTGCATTGGCCCAGTTTGAATATGAATTGAAAAGATGGGTGTCGATAGGTCTTACCAGCGATCAGTCGCGGCGTTTGCGAGGCGCTTGGACCAAAGCGTTGTTTGCTTGATCGGCGGGTGATCGGTCGATGCTGGCTTGGATGACTGCTGGGATTTGTCTGGTATCCTTTTATCAGGGACTCGACCCGTGGTGCCTGGCGCTCGGTGGGTGAGAGGATTGGCCTCGAAGTTTCTTCAGTGCTTCTTTTTGCCTTCCGCTGCCCAGTCGGCCATTGCGCCACGGTGAGCGTTTCTCACCGGGAGCGGGGAAAAAACAAACGTTTCGCTTTTAGTTATGTGAGGAACTTTGTCACGCAATAGGACAAATTGTCGAATTTCGTTTTATGACTTGGCCAGTCAGGCCATCCTGCGGTTCCAGCTCCGATTTTTTACGCTTCCTAGAGGTGTTGAACATTCGATGACCATTGCTCGAAAACCATGGAGGTTGTACAAGCGTAGGTCAGTATGTTAACCTCTTCGGGGAAGACGTGAAAAAGCGAGGACCTAAGGGCGAAATTCGCGTGCATTGATGCGGAGGAGTACTTCCGATCGACTATTGATCGTACTGCAGGCGTTCCATTCTTCCGCGAAGACACTACTTGCACCGTAGTAGCCGGGGCGAGGCCATAGCGCTGGGTCGAGTGGTGCCGCTTCAGGAGAGCGTATAGGCCGATCGGGTCTCAGACCCACATGAGTGCAGGACTTACATGGCCCCGAGTGGTGCGTGAGGGCAGTGTGAGTCGTCCACGCAATTTGGAACTTAGAGGAGCGACAGGCTTAACATGAGAGTAAACGAATTTGAAGTGTAAAGCTTGCTTTAAACTTTTTTGTTCCGCTATTTGGGCGTCGTGGTGGTCAGGGTCGTCACCCGGTCATGGCGAGCGGATTGTTCTTTCACCACCTCGCAGTCATAACGGCCCACGCAGGCCTGCGTTCGTTGTATTTGCGCGGTTGGTCCGAAGCCGAAGGGTCGTGCCGCGGTTTGCCCGAGGCGGCGTCCTGCCACCCCACCGCACTTCGACGCACAGCAGGGGGATGGAAAGGGCGCGTCGCGTCGCGCAGGGTGCGGCGTTATTGCGCGGCTCTCCGCCCGACGCGAAGTGTGCTTCGGCCGCTTCGCTCTGCCTCTATAAAGGCTGCGCGAAGTGCCCGAGGGTGCTCATTTTTCATCGTTTTCACTACTTCCTCGCCCCCCTGCGCCCTTGCTTCGACGCAAGAAGGAGAGGTCACCGCACCTTGAACGGTAGATGGCGGATAGCGGCGACAACCGGAGGGCAGGGAAGTGGGATGCGGCGGTGGATCTGCGGGCTTCCGACGCCAAGAGGTTTTGCCCCGACGCCGGGTCCTCTGCTGCCGCGACGAGGGGCATGAGCGCACCGCCCTCGTCGGTCTTCCGCATTAGGATCCCCCTCCGGGGGTAAGTCTCCTTCGTCGGGTCTCGGGATGGCTTTGATTTTATTTCGCTGACGTCGGGCCACTTCTTCTTCCTCTTAGCGCTTCCGGCCCGGGCCGTCTGCAGCCGCCCGCGGCTTCCACGACGAGGGAGGCGGACGTGGGCGGCATGGCTTCCGATGCTCCTCCAGCCGCTTCGGGGCACCCGTCGTCGACGGTGGCCCGGGCGACAGATCTGACAGCCGCATTGGCGCGACTGGAGGCCTCCCTTGATGCCCACATTGCGAGGGCCGCTTCGCATATGGCGGAGGCGGCGCAGCAGCGGGCCTTGGCCCAGGCCACCCAGGAGGAGCTCGCTAAGACGCGCGAGGAGGCGCGAGCGCAGCAGGCCGAGGCCGCCGAGGCGAGCGATCTTCGCGAAGGATGCCGGCCTCATGCGAGGCCATACGTCCATGCTCCGCCTCTCTTGAGAGCATGGGGAGGAGCCTGGAGCCGCTTCGGTGGTGAACGACCCTCGGACTGCACCCCATTGGGTACGCCTTCCGCCTCACCCAAAGCGCCGATGCCTGCCGACCGCCTGCGCGCTTACGTGAACGCTCCGTTCGCGAGGGCCGGGAGGTCGCCGTCGACGTGGCGCACGCGTGGCTCTCTTGCGCCGGCCGCGATGCTTCCTTCGACCCGATGGTTCTTGCCGCCGGGATCGAAGAGACGCAAGCCAGTCTTGGGCGAGTCTGGGCGGCCGCAGAGAAGGTGGCGGCGCGAGGCGACATCGTCGTGAGCAGCGACAGCTCGGATGACGATGACGTCTCTGGCTAAGGAACCCCCGGCGTCCCCGCCTTTCTTTTGCTTCATATGGTGTGATGTTTTTGGACATTTTAGTTGGTATCTTGCGTCTTTTCCTTCATGATTAGCGCCCGTTTGAATGACTGTAGCCCTTAGGAAGCGCGGGAGTGGCTCGGGCGTGGGTCCCAGCGCTAATTCTTCGAGGAAAAAATGCAAAGGTCGCAACGAACGCCGCGATCTGCGTGCGCTTTTCTTCGGACGGCCAAGGACCACACGAGGGGTCATAATGGTCGGTTGCAGCACGAGCTCGGGGGGGGGCATGCAGGCATGCCGCCCCCGAGTGGCGTATCGCGACCATGGGATGGGTTATCATGCGGCGCTTTGGACTCGGAGGGTTTTGGAAAAAGGCGGAAACGATGAAAAGGCTCTAAGGGATAGAGTTGTCTTAACCTTTCCGTATTCCACGCGCTGGGTATGATGTCACCGTCGGGATCTTCGAGTCGTAGGGCGCCGGGCCAGGACTTCCCGGCGGAGAAGGATTCTCCCCATAGGGGTCCCTGGCGTGGCACGGTGGCTGCGGACACCCCCGCGGATGGCAAGCGAGGGCCGCCTTTTTCTGGTCCGCCTCGAATGTACTCTGGAAGATCCCGGTCTGGCTTCGTGTCGAAAATGCGCCGTCGCGGGTGGAGGAGGCCATCAAGGAGATGACTGGGAGTCCGGAGACGAAGACGATGACGCGCGAGGCCCCTACCTGGCGCGCCAACTGCCGGTGTTTCGTATAACCGGCAGTAGATTTGTAAGTCAAGGGGCCGCGCGCTCCCTCTCCTTGATGGTTGACTCAGGGAGTCCAAAATTTATACTGGTTCAGGCTGAACGTCCCTACTTCTAGTTCGAGGTGGTGGCTGTATATCGCTATGGTCGCGGCGGACCGCATTATGTTACAAGCGAGAGCCCGGGACAGGCCCCGAACGCTCATCCGAGTGAGAACGGGTTTGGGGGGCTTCGAGGCCCTCAAACACCGACTGAGTTGGGGAAAAAAGAAGAGAACCCTCTTTCCTCTCTCTGCCCCCCCATCGCTCGAAGGCCCTGCCCCTCCTTATATAGGCGGAGGGGGCAGGTTACACGGGATTCAGGAGAGAAGAGTGGTTGGGGGCACGCTGTGCCCCGAGGATCCGGTCTTCGATCTTGAGGATTGATAGGTCCCTGTTCGCCTTAGGATAGGCCGGTAGGTTTAGCCAGCGGCGCCCTATCGGTAGGCTTAGCTAGTGCCGCTCTATTGGGAAGGCGCGCACCTGCCCTCTGTGCGCCTGTCAGAAGTTGATGTTACGTGGGTGGCGCCTCTAGGGTTGCCTCGGGAAGGATCGCCTAGCCCTGCACGGCTGTCTTGTTCAGATGTCAGATAGCCAGCTTCGAGGTCGACCGATGATGTGGCGGGGGTCGCCGAGATAGCGCCCGTCGGGGCCCCGACCAGCGGCGGGGACGGAGAACGTGTGTATAGCCGACCTAAGGCCCGGTCGGCGTTTGCGGGAGCCCCCGACCCAAGATTAGATCAGAGGCTACGGGGGCATCCGACCCCCGGTCCGGTTGGAGCGCTTTCGGAGGCTGCGGTGGGGTACCCCTGGTATAAGTATTCGTCAATTATGTATACTTAAGTTTGTATGCGCCCTTATTTAACATTTGTATCCAGGATACTTGGCAGGTATTAATCTAGGATTGGACCACTGGAAAACTACTAAAGACAACTTTGCATCATAGGCAAAGTGGTAATGATTACATTCTCACATATAAGAAGTTTGATAATCATAAAGTTATGGATTATTCAGACACAGATTATGCAAGGTGTGTTGATATGAAGAAATCCACGTCAAGTCAAATCTTCAACCTTGCAGAAAGAGCCATATTGTGGAATGGCTCTAGTCAATATCTTAAGGTGTCATTAATGATGCAAGCAGACTTGTGGCATGTCATAAGACTATTAGATAATAAGAAATCCACAATAGGCTATTGTGGTTTAAGAATAAGAAAATTTATTTTTGGCTTAAGATTATATCCTGGAATTTATTATGTAAGAGTGCAATTTTTCCTTCAAGTAACAACATGTCAAGTTGTGCTGCCAAACACATGACGTTGTGAAAGATATAATCCAGAATCAAATTATTGATGTTTAGCCTATAAGAATTGAGTATAATGTTTAATATGTAAGTTTATGCATCATGTTTAGTTTAATGATTCCCTGTTAAAGGCTTGTCTCAAAAATTAGTGCCAGCATAAGACTTATTGACAGCCTATACTTATGGGACAAATTGAGATCTCAAAACTTCGATTCTGGAAATTACAAAGTTTGTTTTCACTCTTTTAATGTGCACATGATGACAAATGAAAATAAACTGCACAAAAGGACCATAAGAATAAAACCAACTCCCGTTAAAAAATAATTAATTATTCTATCAAGATAGAATAATGCACTATAGATACTGGGGTTGTAGCGGTGCTTAAATTAACCGTTGTAATACTTTATCTTAGTGTGTTGTTCTATATGGACTTATGATATTAGCCTTCGATCAAGTGGGAGATTGTTGGTAATGATCTTCAGTTAAAACGGAAAGTCCGAAAGTTAAGGAAGAAAATCCGAAATTAGGGGCTAGGCCCACCTCTAACGCGCTCTGATCGGGGCTTCTGAAAATTATTGGTTTTGGTCCCATTAGCCAGCGCTGTATTTATCAGGAAGAGGCTGACACTCAATGACAGGAGAGAAAATCTCGAGTTTCACCTCTGTTCCCGAAATACCCATCCGATCTAGGGTTTCAGCGCGAGGCTATCGAAGAACGAAACATCACCGTGAAGATCACGGTGCCCCCTTTCTTTTCTTCATCGCGCATCAGGCCAGCCACCGATCTACGTTGCCGCTTTTCACCAACATCAACCGACTGAACCCTAATGGCTACATCCTCATATCCGGGTTAGTAACTAATAACTCTATTTCCGCATTATGGTTTTGGTGACCGTGATTTTGGCTAGTTGTTCATGATTATAATGTATTAGTTTAGTCATAAGATTCTAACATTTGGTATCAGAGCCATCTAGCCTAATCTTGATCCCATCAAACCCGGTTTAGAACCTTTATGTTTCGGTTTTGAGCTTGTTCTTATCGGATTAAGTGTTGGTATATGTTCTTTGGGCTCGGATTAGCATTGAGAAGGAGGGGAAAAGGATATTTGAACCCATCCGAACCCTAAATACCCAAAATTCCGAACCCTAATCCCAAAATTTGTCCCCAAATTCAAGCAAACCCTTACATCTAACTGAGGGGATTTTTCGGGCATACTTCGATTCGGTGATGTCCCCGCCATTTCGCTCGCCGTCGCGAGCCTTAGCCGCTGCTTGCGTGGGCTGAGCTTGCGGCTCTTCTCGCCGACGTGCACTTGTTGTCATCTTCCACGAGCCTTTGTTTACGCTGAGGCGCGTCGGCTTGTTCTCCCGCCTCCGCCAAGGCACAGATGGCCTCGGCTCCGCCGACACTAGTGCCACTGCCCACCGTCACAGTATGACAAGGAACGAATCCCTGTAGCACCACACTATGGACACTGACATGGAGATTACTCAGCAAATAAAAATGTATAAAAATATATATTTTTATACACTATGGACATCGACATGGAGATTACTCAAAGAAATAAAATGGACATTCTTTGGAGCCGGCAGTCGAGCAGGTAGCTTGACAGAGGACCTCTTTACTGCGTGTCCGGGAGCTTACGCAAGCGTCTAACGGCTGCTGTTATAGCAGGTTAGGCTGCCACGGGTCCAGGCCCCTGTCACATACATAGACATGACAGTGATACATATCACTTATCGACGCTTCTATGGTTGGAGAGAAGACTATTTTTGCTATTATGTTCGTAAGGGAGCATTCTTGAGATCTTCGTGTCTCCTGGCTATCTGAAGACAATCATGGTCATGGCGAGTGATAGCTTTGAGCATATAATGAGAAGCTGCCCTCTCTCCTCAGGGAGGTGGCTACCAATCTTGCTGCCTAGCCTCTTCGACTTAATAGGAAGCAACAAAGTTTGGAGATTATCCTGAGATATTACTCTTCTCAGTATAATAGCATGCACTTACTAGCACTAGTTGTTAAGGTTGGGTAAAGTCATGGTTTGATGATACATTGCTTAATTCATGACACTTTGAACCATTTTGAGATGTACCAAAATATATATTGAAATAAGAGGTACAAGAGTTGAAGTGTAATTTAGTGATACCTCCCAAGGATTATCAAGTATTTAAGTTGGACTCAGGGTGATGCAAATTGTTGGTAGTTGGGTTCAAATCTAAATCAAAACGCATTTTGAGTCATTTTTGCTATCGTTACAATACGGGCGATATTGTATAAATAAGGTTGACAAAACACTGCCCCAAATGGGTTAATCAAACTGCACATTTTGATTAAATCGAGATTTCCCCCGGTGATGACAGAGAAAAAAGCCAAGGGAGTGAATATTAATTAGCAAAATTTCACTCTAATTGAGTCGAAATCCTTTTCTATTGAATTGACAAAATTCTATTATCAGCTGTGCGGTCTTACTACTAGGAAATTAGTATACCAAACAAAAAGCTAAATTTGTACTACATCACATCTTAGTCAGGTTCCTACTTGGTGCAATGAACACCTACAACTCTAGCTTTGCATGATATAATTGTAGCTTCCCCTAGTTCTTTTCTTTGCTTTAGCGTAGCTTCAAAAATGTGGTTTTGTCACTCTAATACCAATAACACCTACTAATGATTTTGTCACTTCAATAGAGACATTGATACCTTGATGCTAAATGAATTATACTCCCTCTATTCTGTTTTAGATGTGATAATGAATATGCTCTATTCTCTTATGCTGTTTTAGAATGCTTGCAATTAAGTCATTGACGACTAATATAAACAAAACTATTTCAATTTACTAGGTGAAGTTCATATTAATAAATTTGTTATCAAAACTAATTCTATATCATTATATTTTTAATTAAAATAATTGTCCAATGTGCGTATCAAAGATCATGATGTCCAAAATGACTATTAATCATCCACTAGACGGAGATCGAACTTGTGGGTGAATTGTGGATTTGTGGGGAGGTTGTTTAACTACACATCCCTCCTCGGTTCAAGGATTAGGACCAGGCCAATGCTCATCCACTTTTAATGATAAAATTGGGAGAGCGTTTGCCTTTGTTTCAAACAAAAAAAGAGTCGTTCCTTTTCACGTTGCCATTGCTAAGATCTATCATTTCCTTTTTCCCCTTATTTTTGTGTGTTCTATTTGTAGGATGGACTCTATATCACACTACATGCTCTTGATATGCTCCATCTGTTCATTTTTATAAAGCATATTTTGACTTTCCATGTGGATTAAGGTTATGTTGAAATTGAAAAGGTACGAAAGAAAATAACTTAGATGCCCTTATTTAATTGTCTTAGAAGATAAAAGATAAACTTTGTGAGGGTGGTAATGAATGAGAGATAATAAATAGAGGTACAGAAAAAAGGCCTCATTAAATCTACATATAAGCTTTATATTTGTGAACAAGATTATTAAAAAAATAAGCCTTATAAAAGTGAACGCAGGGAGTATATAATGAGGACCATGCATTGCGAGCAATAATTAATTAGTCTGTCTTAGGCTTCCACATTTCCTTGTTGGAAGTTGCTTCTATGCATTAATTACTATTTAAAAGTTGTGCACATATTAAAACGTTAAGCGAAGGATGGTTAGTGATTACTTATCTCTTCGTTTTCTTTAAGATCTATGCAGCTTATACTAAAAAGGGCATGTACAATAAGACCACCTTAGCTGGCTCTTAGCCTGTGCATATCAACTTTGGTCTATGTGAAAGAGTGAGAAGAGATGAGAGAGAAGAGAACTGGCTCTTAGAGCAAGTACAATAGCCAAGCCCATTATAGGCTAATAGTAAGCTAAAAGCCAGTTTGTACAATAACTATATCTAAAAGTTGTCTGTAGATGTTGTAAAATAAGTATCTCTTCTCTCTTGTACATAAATAAAATCTACCTATACTCCTATGCAAAGCTGGCTACTAAATAAGAGCCAGCTCACTTCTCTCTGTTTTTTTTTCTCACTTTGCCTTTCCATATGGCAACGTATCCTGTGCACACAGGCCTTTCTGTGTATACACCGTGCACACTAACTAACAAAAGTCACGAAAAATTCTGAAAAAATTGTAGATGTACTTCATAGATTCCTCTACCTATGTATAAAATTGTAGGTTCAAATTCATTGTATATCAAGAGTTGCAAAAAAGAAAAAATTCTGACAAGTTTAAAGAGAATTTTTACTTTTTTGTAACTCTCGATATACAATGAATTTGATCTTGAAACTTCATACATAGGTAGAGCAATCTATGAAGTATATCTATAATTTTTTTCAGAATTTTACGTAACTTTTTTTAGTTGGTGTGCACGGTGTGTACACGGAAAGTCTGTGTGCACAGGATATGTTGCCTTTCCAAATAGATCAAAACTGATGTGTATAGGCTAAGAGCGAGATGAGGTGGCTTTATTGTACATGTCTTTATTTAGTAGCCAGCTTTGTACGGGAGTATAGGTAGATTATTTATGTACAAGTGAGAAGAGATAATTATTGCACAATATCTAGATACAACCTTTAGAAATAGTTATCGTACAAGCTAGCTTTTAATTTACTATTACTCCCTCCATTTATTTTCATAAGGCCATTCTCAATGGGAAGTTTCATGGGGTGATTTCCAAGAGAGCCATGTCATCTTTGGTTGTGTAGGGTGATGAATGAAATAGTCTCTCTTAATGCATGGTTTCATTCCATAGTTCACATCGATGTTTATGATCGACAATAAAGAAGAATGAACTAGGCAAGGCGGAAGATCTAAGCTTGATGGTAGCGCAAGACACAAGGAATTTTATCGAGTTCGCTCTCCGATGGAGATAATACCCTAGTCCTGTGTTCGGTGTTTTTCTCGAGCATGAAAGTGTGTTCCTTTCTTACAACTCTTGATCTCTCTCTCTCTCTCTCCTCCTCTTTATACGATAGAGGAGGATTGCCAACATCTGAGAGGGAGTGGTTGGCCTTATAGCGAGGTGGTTGGGCGCAGAGGAGAGGTTGTCTTGTGCGTGGCCGACCACGCCTGATAGAGCATGCTGAGGCGAGCCGCCCTCTGAGGGGCGCATCGCTACCCACCTAATCGTCAGCACCTTCTCCCAGACTTTTTCCTTCTGCGCACGCATCAAACCTTCGGAAGGTCCTCCTTTATCGCCGCCTAGCCCACCCCTTTGAGGAGGTCCGGACGGCCCATTAAGTGTACAGGGTCCGTGTATTCCACAGTTCCTAGGCTACCCATAGCATTTAATTGTCACAGGATGTTATGATCAAATGTGTTTTGTGATTTCTCACGCAAACAATAGCTTACACATGCCAAAAGTTACTTTCACACTTGAAATTAGCTTTCACATACATTATATTTCACACTCACGGCACACTTGAAATTAATTTTCACATGCCATCTAGAAAGAGCTCCATTGTATAGCACAACAGGACCCTATGAAAATTCAGACGCTAGTTTGTACAGATACACATCTGGAAAGAGCTCCCATATGTAGCCTGAAAATGCAAAAACACTTGTTTGACTGACACAAGAAACGACAGGAAAAATATGTTTCTCACAGGATTTATCAAAGGCCTTTTGTTTGACTGACACAAGAAATAGCAGAGATGGGATTAACTAACACAGGAGCTGGCTCATAACAGAGCTTCATATTTAGATAAGACTCATACAGGTTGGCTCATACAGGTGCGAGGAGACAGAACCATTAGAACAAGATGTTATATTACCTAACTCATCAGGTTACATCGAGTACCACTACAACTCAAATACTATCAGACATAATGTGACTTAGACAAGACTAACATACTATCAGGCTCCAATGCTGATTGCTCATCTTAGACATTCATTCACTGCCTCCTGAAATGTTCAGAGAAAAAATGTTTCAGAAACAAAATCAGTCACATTCAAGGTCATTTCGGTGGGTTAAAAAAAATAATTAGTCTTGCTTTCATACAGAATTCACACAAAGGATAAATTAAACAAAATGAAAAAAAATAGAAAAACTCACCTCACAATTCATCGTAGTTACCGAACAATTTATGCTCCATCTTCTGTAATGCCTTATCTCGGCTAGCCTTCGCTTCTTCGGTCATCTGACTTGTGTCTCGTAGCAGGAGTGAATCATATGCTTGAGCATTTTTGCTTCCTTTTGCTCCTTAGCAGCCTTGAGGTTCATCCTCGAGATCTCAAGTTGCACCTCTGTCACTTTTTCACGCTCTTGCTAACGGTCTTGCTGCACTTCAACTATTTTGGTAATGTTCTCTCCAAGTAGGACAATACCATCCATAACCTCTTCTACCTTTCATTTCCCTTTGCGTTGGGCCTTGGCTGCTTCTCTCCCGATAGGGCGTTGTTCATTTTTGTCATTAGTAAGATCAATAGGCATGCTCTTGTTTTTTTTTCTTTCTGCAATGAAGCACACCATTTTGGTTCATCTTTTAATTTCTTCCACCAATGCACCAAAGTGAAAGGCTTTCCATGTTTTTTTTCATATAACTTTTGTGCTTCATCCATCAGTTGGTCATCTGAGAATCCACTTTTATGCAGTTTGTCACCATACTCCAGAAGCCGTTGAAATCGTTGATCGCAGACTTTAAGGCGAGACCAATGTATCTTCAGTTGGTTAGTGTCCCTTCTACGATCTGATGGAGCATTCTTGTTGAACTCGTTAGTGATTTCCCTCCAAAATGTGTCACCATTTTTACCATTCCCGTTTATTGGATCATTAGAACTGTTAAGCTAAGCACTAGCCTACAAAATTGAAAATAATGAAATTAGTGTGATTACCATTTCATGTATCATGCAGTTTTTTAAAAAAGGATCTAGGGAAGGTTATTACTAGTCTAACTTCCTCGTCATGTGTCCAATATCTTTTCTTTACAGTCATGCTTGCCTCAGCACCTTCATCACCATGAATGTCCACTATGACCTTTTCTTTTGATGTAGATTGTTTGGCAGTTAATCCTGGTGGCGGTGGAGATGTCTTTGAAGTTCTGTGTTAGCCCAACAAAATGAAAATTTTCTCTGTCTGCGGGTGGGGCGGCGGATAATGTGTCTGTTGCATGAGATTTACAAAATCACCTATTATGTAGACCCTGAAAAGGTGAAACAATATCCATATGAATGGTTCTGCATGATATACACAAACTAGGCTATCTGCATGATCCTATCCTATTAGAAGCATATGGACTGCAGTAAGAAAAAAGTACAGGTGCTATCAGAATCATAGAAAAAAAGTAGTGGCTATCTGAATCATAGCAAAAACATGCTTTAGTTTTTGTCGCCTTTAGTACTGGTCACTGAAGCACTATCAGGCATCATTTAGGCTAATTGAGATTCTCCTATTTCATCTGTATAAACTTGCTTCACCTATTTCATCAGTTAGTGTTTCATCCCAGAAAATGTGCACCAAATTGTTTGTTTACAATTGTCATGCTCTGCGACTTTGATCGTTAACCATGACTGGATTGACAAATAACAGTAGAACACAAGCTCAATATTCTAGTGACCACGCCTCTCCAATGCAGGCTGCTAACTGAAAAACAGTAGAACACAAGCTATAGTTTGGACCAAGAACTAGAAATCAGTCTGAACAAGAATACTTGATTAATACTCATACCAGGAGTACCCCACAGCAAGGTATACATCTATTTCAAGATCGTATTTCTCTCAGTCATCCGACTCGATGGCTCGATCACGGCAACCTCGCAGAGTCTTTGGAGGGGTATTACCAAAGTCCCGCCACTCGTAGATAGGATTGTGACTAAATATCGACGAAGCACTAAATGGGCCATCTTAGGCCCAGCTCCGGTCAAAGACCCAAATTGGGCCACGGAGGACTCGAACCCCGTCAATCAACCAGATCCTTCGACCCGGCTTCCTCGACCGGACCCCCGACCAGGCCTCTTCCAATCCGGCCTCGAGTCGGACGCCCGCACGATCCGACCTGACCACAGGTCGGGGTCCTGACAAGATCCAACTCAGCGACCCTCGCCACGCCACGGTCGACCCCGGTGGTCACCGCCCGAGAGCGTGGCGACCACGATGGGGCAGGTGGCTCCTTCCCAAGGCAGCCAGGAGGCTACCTTAATCAGCGCCGGTCTCTTCACCCGTCACGCCGCAGGAGAAGCGCGCTTCCGTCCCGCGGCACGAGAACACGGAACAGCAACGTCGGCACCGACAAAGACAGAGGGCAAAGCGCTCCTTCCCGATGGAACGCCGCCGTTGTGTCTACCAACCCAGACGTGGGATGAGCAGAACTGTCAAGTCATCATGACCGAAGACCAGACTCACGGGGCGTAAGCGTGCCGTACTTTTCCTTTCCAATTCTCCCATGTAACCTGCCCCTCCGCCTATATAAAAGGCGGCACCCTCGATGAGGGTCGGCCAATCACGCGCCAAAGTCATTCAACACACCTCCTTTTCCGGTCATCCGAGCACTCAAGAGAGAGCTCATAGCTTCAGTTCGCTGCAGACCACTCCCACTCGGACGAGGCGCTCAAGGCTTGCCCTTAGCCTCGCTTGTAATCCCGAAAGTCATCCGCTCCGTAAGCAATAAAGAACCACCACACGAATCTGGAAGTAGGGATATTCGCCCGAACCAGTATACATCCGGGACTTCCTTAGTCTAACCATTCAAGGAGAGGGGACGCGCGACCCCTATACTTACAAATTTACATGCCGGTTGTACAAAACACCGACAATACTCAACTCTGAACCAAGGTATAGTAGAGACTGAACCAAGAAAACTACAGTCTGAATTTAAACTTGATACAGCTGAAGTTAAGTGCAATTACAAGAATGTAATATGAGGACGGCTTAAAAAACATTCCAAGAAACATTTTTTATGACACATGTTAAATGACTTGAGTTTATTTTCTGCAGGCTTAATTACTATAATAGCAATCAGTGCTAGTTTTCACTTCTGCAACAGTTAATCTCATGGATTGCTTCTGCAAAAGTTAATCTCATCAAACAAAGATATAGCATCAACAGTTTTATCCGGCCACAAATCTACTGACCTTTGTGACCAAACAAATGCAAAAACGTTTGATCAAAGATCTGCATAGAACTTATCCACCGATAATTGTGAGCAAACAAAAGCAATATGTAACTTACCATGGATTCGGAGATTGATTTCCTTGGGGTAGGGGAAAATTGGTGCTGCCACCGCCACCATATCCAGGCCTCCATCCAGCAGCTATCAGTGATGGCGGTGCCTGCGCCAGTGAAGCCTGCGCCGCTTGCAATACAGGGGCGGTGGAGATTCGCTTGGTGAAGACGATGAAATTTCTAAGGCACTCTTCTTCAACCGCCGTGCCATGGGCTCCTCCTCCACCACCCGACTTGCGCCTCCCGCGCCGTCGGACTTGCGCCTTGTCTGCCGCCAGACTAAAACCTTTTGCACCGCGCGATTTTAGAGGGGGGATGGGAGATGAGAGAGATGGGAGACGGGAGACTAAAACACGCCTTTCGCATTGCGTGGGAGATGGGAGAGACTGGCAGGAACGAAAGCGGAAGGCAGCGCGCCGCACGGGATCGAGGATCTCCGCGTGAGGATGAAACCGGCTCCCTCAATGTAGTGTCACTGCATTTCCAAGGCGTTGGAAACTGGGCGGACGTCGTTTCATCGTGATAAAACGGGTTTCTTCTCTTTCTTCATAAATATGGTGCCATGTCATCATATTTGCCTACGTGGTACATCATTAAATGCTTATGAAACTCTTATGAAATCCCCATTGAGAATGGCTTAAGGTGTATTTTGACTTTGCACAAGGATTAAGGTTGTGTTGAAATTGAGAAAGATACGAGAGAAAATGACATAGATGCTCCCACTTAATTGTTTTGGAAGATAAATTTGTGTGGGTGGTAATGAATAAATGCATATGGATGAGAGAAAATAAATAGAGGTATAGAAGAAAAGGTCTCATTAAATCTACATACAAGATTTATATTTGTGAACAAAACTATTCAAAAAAATAAACCTTATAAAAATAAACGGAATGAGTAGTCTGTAGCGGCCTTTAGTATTGTACTTGCTCAAAGGGTGATACGTAGAAACACTGGGAAGAGTAGGGGTGCAATCGGATCGGATAATTTTCGACCGACCGACCGACTGGATGTCTTCGGATCGGATTCGGATAAATTTTTCAGATTCGGAATCGGTTTCGGATATTTTTTTTCGAATTCGGATTCGAAAGATTGCTATCCGTCGAATTGGAATATTCCGAACCTATTTTCGGATATATCCGGATAATATATATCGAATATCCAAAATGGAGTTGTTTCTCGGTGCGGGCTGCGTGCCTGTGTCGAGATGGGGTCAGGGATCAAAATTTCGTTTTTGAGAAAAAACCGGGGTGGGCCGAAATCCGAAATTTCGGCGAACTTTGGAAATTTCGGATGAAATCCATTCAAAATTCAAAAAGTAAAATACAAATCCGGTTCGTTTGGCACCGAAATTTCCGAAAATTCACCGAAATTACCCCGAAATTCGGCGAAATTACCCGAAATTTTGCCCAAATTGCATTGACTGAAAATTGGTTCAAACGATGTCAAAAACTTTTTGAAATTTTTTTGTAGATTCCTGACACATTAGAGAAGTTCTCATAAAACTTTTAGGTGATTATCAGTTCTGTGGATTTTTAAAAAATTCAAACATTGGTACTGTCCCGATGAAACGTTGATCGGCAAGTTTGAACCGGATGAAAAATAGTACAAACGATGTTAGAACATTTTGAAATTTTTTATGGAGATTCCTAACATATTTATGATATTTTTGTAAAAATTTCAGATGATGATCAAATGTGAAGAATTTTTAAAAATTCAAACATTTGTACTGTCTTGGTAAAGCGCTGAGCGGCAAGTTTCATCCGAATGAAAATTAGAACAAATGAGGTTATAAAATTTTGAATTTTTTTTGATGTTCTTGACATATCCATAATATTATCATAAAATTTTGATATGATTATCAAGTGTCATGAATTTTTAAAAATTCCAACAGTGCTACTATCCTTTTAAAAGGCCGATGATCAATAATAGATTTACTTTAGCAATAAAAAAGGTTTAAATTTTTTAAAAATTTTACATAAGGGTGATAAGGAAATTCTTAATATCTCATAAAAATTTTGAATCATGATCAAGCTCCAGTGAATTTATAAAATTCTTATAAGGCACAGTGTCATTTATGTTCTTTCTCTGTTTGATTTTTGAAATATAATACAACAAATTAAGTTTAGTGCTTACTGCATTGATAGATTTTATTGAACAAACAAATAAAGTTGAAATTTTTTGAAAATTTTATAGAATGGTAGTGAGAAAATTCTTAATCTGTCATAAAAGTTTTAGATGATGATCATACCCGAGAAAATTTAGAAAACTCTAACAAGTTTACTGTCCCAATTATGTCCATTCTGTTTTTGATTTTTTAAAGATAACAAATGATTTTAACTTATTTTGAAAAATTTTCTTTATGATTCTAAAGTACTAGGGATGGTACCATAATTTTTTCAGACAATTATCAAGCTTGTAAAATATTTTAAAAATCTGACAGTGTTTCTACCTAAATTTTAAAAAATCTCAAAAAAATAGTTTTTCAACAAAATTTCATGTAAGATCACTTTATTAGGGGTTATTGGACCTAATCCGGTCAAATCCGGTGCTAAAACTTCAAAATCTGGATTAAAAACCTGAAATTTTTGAAATTACTGTAGCAAAATCAATTTTTTAAAAATTTTAAATTTGACTGGTATATCAAAATTCAGAGGGGACCGAAAAGCGAATTTTCGGCGGTTTTTTTATCCATGCAGCTGAGGCACTGATCGAAGCCTAGGAGCCTACCCACTTTTACTGACCTGCCCTCATGCTTCCTTCCATTTGGTTTGCCAACTAGTAGAAGCAAAGTTGCCATACAAGATGTGTAAACAGCGTGGCAATGTTGGTTGCCACTGTGCCACAGTTTGTGGATATTTTTTTCATTCAAATTTATAAGACCTATTTTTTAAAAAGATCTTGCTTATAAATATAAGATTTACATATAGATTTAATGAGATCTTTCTTTCTATATCCATATTTATTCTCTCTCAACCATATATATTTATTTATTATTACCCATACCAAGTATTATCTCTCATCTTCTAAAACAATTAAGTGGTGATATCTAAGTTATTTTTTTATATCAAAATAAACCATATATTTTTAAATGGAGAGTATATGGGAAAAGGGAACAATGGCACAAGGCTTGGACTGCGACCGCTAGGTTATCAATATTTTCCACCATATTTCTTTTGTTTCCTTTTGACTTTTGAGTTTGCTACAATGATACTGAAACTAGAGTTTTCGATGTTGGTTGGTGTAACAGAATTCAGAAGTACATAGACATGTTATGTGCAGTATGGATTTGAGGTTTGTGGCAAGACAGGATTTACAAAATGATGTCAGCTTATGGATTTTTGCTCTGTATACTTACTACCCCTCATATTTATTGAAGAGTTCGCGCCTCCTGGTTCATTTGAGCGAAATTTTTCATGATTTAGTCCTTTTGTAAATTATGAACAGGTTCTTTGCGATTTTTTGAGAGAGGAAGATTTTTTCCTCTAAATTCGCGTTCAGGTCCCTCGTGCGTCATTTTACGAAAAGAACCTCCCGGTAGATTTAAATCACGAACAAGTCTTTTTCTAATTTTTCAGGATAGCGGACAGGTCTAAAAACGTAACATTCAGGTCCTTACTCTTTACATCTAGATCCTTTCTCCGTTTTTCCTGGAAAAAATGTTTTTGTCACTAGAAATACGTGTGTAGCTCTATCTCTAGACTTTTTCCCCACCTCGATTTCCCATCTCGAACTCTAATATTTTTTAAAGCATAAATTATTACTCTACGAACGCGTTGGTCTCTGATATTTTTCAAAACATGTATTATTACTCCGTGAACGCGTATAGTGTTAAGCTCGACAAAAGAAGGTTGTCATCTCTAATAATTTTTCACCTTTTTCCCTCTAACTTTTTCCCACCTCGGTTTTCTAGCTCGGTCTCCAATATTTTTTAAATAATTCGTCGAATGAGATATTTCTACAGCTCTATCTCTCTGCTTTTTCCCCATTTCGCTCATTATTTCGACGATTTAAAAAATAAAAGGCGCGAAAAAAAAATCCATCTGAAAAAAATCGACACGCCGTGACGTGTTCGCCGTGAGTCTCTAATATTTTTAAAACATGTCCTTTCTCCGTTTCCTCGAAAAAAACGTTTTTAAATCGTCGAAATATTTGTGCAGCTCTATCTCTAGACTTTTTTCCCAACTCAATTTCCCATCTCGATCTCTGATATTTTTTAAAACATGTATTATTACTCCGCGAACGCGTCGATCTCTAATATTTTTTAAACCATGTATTATTACTCCTCGAACGTGTAGAGTGTTGAGCTTGACAAAAGAAGGTTGTCATCTCTAATAATTTTTCACCCTTTTCCCTCTAGACTTTTTCCTCACCGCGGTTTTCCAGCTTGGCCTCCAATATTTTCCAAATAATTCGTCAAAGGAGATATTTCTACAACTCTATCTCTCTATTTTTTCCCTATTTCGACGATTTAAAAAAAACATCGCCGAAAAAAAAATTTTTTCTCTGAAAAATATGACCTTGTGGCGTGTTCTGCCATGAAAATTTTTTGTCCTTTCATCCGTTTTAGCTCATTATTTCGATGATTTAAAAATAAATCGCAAAATTTCAACGAAAAAAGCGACTTGCTGCACATGTTACGTCGCGAAAAATTTTGTGTTCTTTCAGCCGTTCCGCTCATTATTTCGACGATTTAAAAAATAGAACACCGCCGAAAAAAAAATTCTATGAAAAAATGACACGCGCGCCGTATTACGGCGCGGAAAATTTTCTAGTACTTTTCTAAAGATTGAAAGATTCACGCCTCCTGCTCACTTTGAGTCGAGCGGCCAGCTCGGCTCGGCTCGGCTCAAAATTTCCTTTTTTGCGTTTAAGCCCTTCAAAAAATCTATAATTACGTATTAGTCCTTTTCGCGTTTTACTCGGATTGGACCTTAAAAAAACGCGAATCTTTCGTGAGAGGACCCTAAATAAATACCGAAAAAAACGTAGTGACGTTTCGATCATTTTCGGGTATTTTTTACGGATTTATTTTTCCCGTTTAAGTCTTTAAAAAATCCGAAATTACGTATTTGTCCTTTTCGCATTTTTTACGGAGAGGACCTTAAAAAAATATGGATCTTTCGTGAGAGACCCTGAATAGATACCGAAAAAAACGTAGCTATTTTTTACGAAAAAGACCTTTTCGATTAAGCACGATCGCAGATTCTTCGTGGGAGAACCCCAGATATATGCGAAAAAACGTTATTTCTTTGTGTCCTTTCAGCCATTTTGTTCATTTCTTCGACGATTTTTTTTTACAAAAACGCCAAAAAAAAAAAAAATTTTCTACGAAAAAAACGCGCACGACGTGTGACGCCGCGAAAAATATTCTAGTTGCCTACGATCACAAGTGAAACGGGATGCAAAGGAGAGAAAAAAAATGTACTTGCAGTCTAGACAGTACAATACCCTTTTTTACTCCTGGTTTTTTGACGTTTACAATTTTTCTACATCTGAATATGAGTTAAAAAAATGATATATCTGAATAGTTCCCTTATTAATTAAGTCCAAATCTTGCAGATATATGATCAAATCGTCCTAGAATAACCCCCACCTGCATACTCATCGAGTAGCCCAGACTCCAGAGAAAGAACTACTGTATGATACATACAAAAAAAAGTATATATTCATTGGGCAGAAAATAAAATAGAAGATAAAGCAAACGTCTCGCTCTCTCTGGGTGCGCGCGCAGCTGGCACAGGCAGGCTACAGCCACATCGCCTGCAAAAACTCTGACGAACGTATCTCCATTCCTCCTGTACAGTCGAATCCGCCATTGCTGCCGCGCATAACTCTTCCTTTAACTCGTAATGCCTGCGATGCGATGCTCCCGAGCCTAACATACATGTCATCGTGCTGTGCGCCCTGCTTGCTTACCTCTATGATCGATCTGCTGCAGTGCTACCTACGGCTGGCTACACACGTAAACATAACCTCGCGTACGTCCGTATGCAGTAGTAGGCCATGCTAGAGTCGACTCGTGCACACAGCTGCGCCTGCGCTGCACGTACGTCCGCCTCAAACCAGCAGAATTTCTCCTGCATGCGTCGTATGCACCCTTCGAGCCTGTTTGGCAACAAAGTTTTTTCATAGTTTCTAAATAAAACCATAGTTTTAGAGAAAAACTCTGTTTTAGAAACTAAGAGGTGTTTGGTAGCCCTTTAAAAAACTCTGTTTTAAAAACCATGGTTTTCACAAAACCATGATTTTTTCTCTGTTTTGAAAACTTTAGTCTTGAGCAAAATTTTCTGAACGCTGGCGCCAAAACAACTCCCGTACCGCCCTCCTCGTTACCTCTCCTGTGAAAATATTCGGCGGCCGCTGCGTTCTAGTCACAAATTCCCCATTCGCACAGAAGAGAAGCCAACGCCGGCCCGATTCGATGTCGCCGCAACCTGGCGCCATCGAGGTGAATCGCCGTGAGAAAGGTACGTCATTGCTCCTCCCTTCCCTGCCACGGTCTTCTTCTCCACCACCCCTCCGGCCTCGGCTTCCGTCTCACGCGCTTCGCCCCGCGGCCCTCTGCCTTCGCACCCCCACGCCATCTCTCCGCATCCACATTTCTTCGTACTTTCTGATGCTTTCCTGTACTGGTTGCTTTCCTGTACGGCTTTATCCTTCTTCCTCTGGCTCATTCCCCATTTTTCTCAACTTTCCGCTTTTGCTATCCCCCTCTCGTGTGAAGCTGCTCCGGCCGGCCGGCCCGGCTGCGGCGTTGGCGCCGCCGCCTGCGCCCAGCCTGGCCCTCTCCCGGCCCGAGCCAGCCATGGCGCCATGCGCCGCGCACAGGCCGCGCCGCCTGCGGCCTCGCCCGGTTCCCTCCCCCTTCTACGGCCCGAGCTGGTCCTGGCCTGCACTCGCACGGGCGTGCTTGCGCCCGAGCTGGTCCTGGCCTGCACACGCACGGGAGTGTTCAATTTGGTGCTCGCGTGTGTTGATAGAATGGGGATTGCTGACAGCCAAGAACAGTCAGTAGCATGCGTGGACTTGTCAACCACCGCAATACAAGCAACCTGAACGTCAGTTTTCCAGCTAAAACTGAACTCCATTAATTCCAGATGCACGCAGGACTAGCACAATTATGTTACCAGTGCCGTACTACAGCTATTTTCTTCTTTCCTAGTTCAATTTTCTAGATATGTTTGTCTGCGTAATAGCCTGTACAAGTATATTTCTGTTTCTGAACTATATATAGTTCTGATAATTAGATGATTTTTTCTTCTTCCCATGTGTTGTTGGGTATTCCCTTTCTGACTCGAAATTACCACTAGCACAGATCCTATTCCATCTTACTAGCACGACATGTTTTGCAAACAGTGTGCACTACTATGCAGCGACACTATCAATCTTAATCATGAATTTTTTTTGTTTTCTATCTCAGGGACAAATGACAGGGCATCATGGAGTGAATCACAAACTATATTTTTTGTGAGCATCCTCAAAGAGTACAATTCACCAAGATATCGTGCCCAAAATGGTTGGACCAAAGAAGCTTGGAATAGCATGGTACAACGTGTCAATGAGAAATTTTTATCAGCAAACTTTACGGTGTCGCAACTGAAGGACAAAGAACAAAGGATAAAGAAGGATTACAATCAAGTGAAGCTTATCTTGTCAAAGAGTGGATTTAGTCGGGACAATGATCTAAAGATGGCTACTACGATTGATGAGAAATGGGATGAGCTACCAACACTATACCACAGCACACTATTAGCGTCGGACGTCCGACGGCAATAGTGGGTAAATGCCGACAGAAAAGAAGTCGGCAAAAGTTTGCAACTGATGAACAGTCGGAAATTATCTATATAGTGTCAGCTGGTCAGTCGGCAATAACACTTATTATTAGCGACGGACCGTCCATCGTAAAACTTAATTTTTCCTGTCTTATGGTCAGTCGGCAAAAGTGTATCAAGTTTTCTGTCCAGCAGCTTAGTCGGGAAAAGTAGGTCGGCAATTCTATTGGCAGCGCTGGGTGAAAAAATTGGGCGCCAACTAAACCCTAATATCCCTCCGGCCTCAGTATACTCATCTCTCCCGCCAAATCATCGAATAATCGATCGTCATGGTGCCTCCTCACCTTCCTCTCTGCCGCCTCATCCTCCCAGATACTCTCCACTGCCGTCGTGCCACCTCCTCGTCCCGCCCTCTCCGCGCCTCCTCCTCCTCCGCCGCCCTCTCGCCGCCTCATCCTCCGGCCCTCTCTCGCGCCGCCTCCTCGTCCCGCCCTCTCCGCGCCGCCTCCTCCCGCCGCCTCCTCCTCCTCCCGCCCTCTCGCCCGTCTCCTCCTCCCGCCCTCTCCTTGCCGCCTCCTCTCGGCCTCTCCGCGCCGCATCCACCTCCCATCCTCTCCACCGCCTCCTCCTCCCGTCCTCTCGCCTCTACCTCCTCGTCATCATGCCTTTCCCCCACCGTGCCGCCAACCACCACGCCGATCAAGTTATCGGTGAGAAAATTTTGTTGATCAATGTCATATTGTTGATTAGGAAGGCCACCGCTTCGATGACAACTCGCATAGATTTAACTTGTAATGTAGCACTATTATTGAGTTCTCACATGCAACATCATGCTAATATCTCACAAAGTGCAAAGTTCAAGATAATTTACATGCTAGATAGAAAGATCATATCGAAAGAAAGTTTTACGGACATGCACAATTGCAATAAAATGGCTATTGTATGCTTTCCACCCTTTGCTTGGTTAGTACGATTTGCTTAGGTACTTTGGGTAATTACGGTACAAGTTCCTTTTGCAAAACTTGCATATTCAGTTGAAATATCTTATTGTTTTCACTTTATGTAATGCGTTTTATTCATCAATGCACATATACAGATATTATCCAACACAATTAATTCTGCACACCATACCAGCATCTTACCTAGACTCTACTTTTTGAATCTTTCTCAGTGAGTACCATCTGGAAAAGTTTAATTAAATATAAATATTCCAACCTACCACGGATGTTTCATCCAATACACTATTTATTCCCAGAATAATGAGACTAATCTTTTCAGCTAGTGAATTTTTGTCAACAGTAAAGCACAACAAAGAATGATAATACCCAAAAGCATTTATGTATCATATCTTAGACACGAATAGAAATTATAGTTTTGTAATATAAAATGGTGTGAAAAGAATTTTTTCTTTGAAGTCATTACTGTGAGAGACCTAATCGTTTGGATGCTTTTGTCCTCTCTGCGAAACCTCATTAGTCAGACTTCCAAGCTTTGTAATTCTTGAGAGAAAAGCGAAGCCGAGTTAGATTACCTTGATCATTTTATGAATTCGCACTTAGAAAATTACCTAAGTGCATTTTTCTCTTACCTTCGATGCTTAGCGATAAGTTACGTAATTGATGCATGCCTCTTTTCTTGATGAGATTGCAAGTGATCCTTGGATTTGCTCAAGCATCTTTACAAACATCACATCGGTAAAATGGAAAACATTATTCGATTGATGGTTGGTAGTTTTGTAGATTTGAGATTATATTAGCTTAGAAGAATAGCTAATTGTCGCTCTAAGCATATGTATCTACATCCAAGCAACACACAAATTGATCTGCTTGAGGTGAGCAGATTCTCATACTTGCTTGAATATTTCATCTTGCTCGAGAGACAATAAACCGACTTGAGCTACATAACAAAACGATGCAATTACTTCCATCAAATCAATGTCCCACTAATGCTAGACCTATCTCCTCCCTTCCACCCTCCATATAAGCACATAGCGGAAGTATATCTTGGCACTTAATCCTAAAATCCTAATAAAACTTTCAGTGTTTGAAGTATGTGCCTTGCAACTCATTATCTTTCTTTTAAAGAACAAGTACCATGCAACTCATTTTTTATTTCCTTTAAAGATCATCTGTCTTGCAATTCAAACAACAAAAATTGATAAGAACTTTTATTACATGTGCATACCGCTCTTTTTTAACATTGTGCATTGCAACTTCTCAAGGGCATTATTCACGGCCTCCAAGGCAATATGTGTCTCATCGAGGTTAGCTCTTAACCTACACATGGTTGCATTTACTAGTAAGACAAAAATTATGTAGATTTAGCGTGTCTATTGCGGAAGATACACATCATCTTTAATCAAACTTGTAGAGGAGTTCGAGATATAAACATAGGATCATAACGTAAGGAATCCTCACTATGGAGAAGCTACAATCAAACCCAAATCAGATTTATGTGGTTGGACCAATAGTTCCCGATATCCTAATCCTACCACCCGAAAAAAGAGGGGGAAAAAGAAAATTCGATTCTACTTTTGCAATTAAATGATGGTATGTGCATTGTACAATGAAATGAATCTGATTACTCACTTCTCGTTCACACTCGCAATTCTTTGCCTTTCAAAGATCCATTGATCTTAAAGCCTCACTAGCTTGCGATGAGCACGTTCGATTCTCGCTTGTGCGCTAGTTGCGAGAGAATTAGCTTGTTCAACCTTCCGATTAATTTCATTAAACCGAGCTTCGGTCATCTTTTTCTGTAAGGAATACAAAGCGATGTCAAGAGTCAGGATAAACACAAATCAATTATTGTCATTTCACTGGATTTAATATTAGACTTATCTTAATATTTCAGTATAAAACGATATATTGATTTGGAACATTCTAGAGGCAACATGCAGCAACATCCGTGGTAGGTTGGAATATATCCTCCCTTTATATTTCAGAATTCCAGACTCTATTTTATATTTGCCAGCTGTATCTGGTTGTTTTTGTGGCATTTTCAAAATATGGGTTACTTTTGTTTGTACTGTGAAGCATAGATGTGTTGACTTTTGTTCATCTACATATTTTTGTGTAACAAATTACAATATTTCTATGTTCATATGTATGTTTTATAGGTATCCAATTAATCTTGCAGACCCAATGCAAGCGCCAAGTGGGCGCATCTCTGGTCAACTTTGCATCTAGGGAGATATAGCTCATCTACTCTAAAATAAGGGTATATATGATTTCTTAGCCTTCAAATTATAATTTGCAAACACTTGTTTATAGCTCGCATCCATCTGCATGCAGATTAGGTTATGCAATTATATGTCGAATGTAAATTAATAGTGTTCTAATTGCAATGTAAATGCAATGTGTATATATATGAATCTTAGTCCAGTTTTGGATATGTCTTGTGCCAAAAGCTCATTCAAAGGTGTCAATGATCTGTAGTACTTCATTGATCAAGCCTTTAGGTATTACATGCACTAATTAACTCGATCTTAGACTTCACAAGCTAGTCTAACTTACAATAATTGACGTTTGGTTTATATTTGGGTTATATCTATGATCTTAGTTATACATACAAACACGTGCTATATATATGATCTAAACCATGAAATCTCTTTGACTCAAACTTTCTCTATGCAATGAGCTCATATGTGCATATATATTTACATCCTACCTTATTTACTTTGCACATAGCATGTATTCAAGGTTCCCATTCTTGGTTCCTTTATATAGCGATTTTTTAAAATCAAAATTAGATTAAGAAAATCCATAAATTATCATGACATATGAAGCTATTTTTGTAGTTTGCAAAATATACCAATTATTAATTACATTGCTTGTTGTATGCTTAATCCATATAGCTTTACGTCATTCATAGTGAAGGTCGGGATGGATAAAAGGTGGATGGATGAGCCTAGGTACATGACATGTTTTTACTCTATTAGGTGGTTTCGTTTGTAACTTTTGAGTGACCTAACATGTTGTATTTGTATGATATTTAGGCACACAAAGGTCTATATAGATGGGTACGCCAATTTATAGACTATGCAATTCTTAATTCAGAGATGGAAATAGAATATTGTGCTCTTGTAGAAAGTGTGTCAACTCTTTGTGGAAAGAACCAAGCGAAGTGCATGTGCACTTAATATGTGAGGATTTCAAGAAGGTTATACAAGGTGGACTTATCATGGAGAGGTGGGCTCCTCTTTTGAAATCTTGAGGCTAGGGATAGTTAGGATGAAGATGACATTTCTAATTTGCTCGAGGACCTAGCGGTGGTTTAGATGGCGTAGGGGATTTTGAGGTCGATGGAGGTTTGGAGCATCCAATGAAGAATTAGAAGCTCTTCAAAAACTAGTAGATGATAACAAATATAGAGCTATACCCGGTGTAAGAACTTCTCTAAGTTCGTTTCCTAGTTAGACTTCTTCACCTTAAATTACTTGGAGGATGGACCGATAAAAGTTTTGATCGGTTATTAGATCTACTTAAAGAAGCTTTGCCTGATGAGTCGTCATTGCCAACAAATTTCAATGAAACTAAGAAAATAGTTAAATGCCTAGGACTTGGGTATGTGAAAATTCATGCATGTGAAAATGATTGCATTCTCTTTTGGAAGGATAACGCTAATGATGAGTCATGTCCAACATGTGGAAAGTCAAGATGGAAGTCAGAAAGGACGTCTGTAGATGGGAAACGTTTACATAAAGTTCCGTGCAAAGTTCTTCGCTATTTTTCAATGAAAAGAAGGTTTCAAAGGCTTTTTACATCCTATAAAACTGCCGAGGACATGAGATGGCACGATGAAGAGCGCAAAAAAGATGGTTTACTTAGGCATCCTGCCGATTCTCCTCTTTGAAAGGATTTTGACCTTAAACATCCTGAGTTTGCTTGGATAGCGAAACATTAGACTTGGGTTGGCTACGGATGGTTTTAACCCCTTCAGTCCATGAATGTCGGCTATAGCATTTGGCACATTATTTTGATTCCATATAACTTTCCACCTTGGGTGTGTATGAAGCAAACAAATTTCATTCTATCATTGTTAATTCTGGCCGAAAAGCTCCGTAGTGATTTTGATGTCTATCTTCACCACTAATTGATGATATGGTAGATATGTTTGTGAGTGGTGTGAGAACATATGATGCATCGAAGCGTGAGTACTTCCAAGCTGCGTCTGCCATATTATGGACCATTTCGATTACCTAGGTCTAGGCTATGTCATTTGGATGCACTACGTCCGGTGAAGTAGCATGCATTGCATGCCACTCATATACATCGTCTCTCGATTAAAAAAGGTAGAAAGACATGCTACATGGGACATCGGAGGTTCTTGGATATAGACCATGATTTTAGGTATGATCTTGATTTATTTGATGGTAAAATTGAGCTTGGGTCGCGCCTAGGTCACTTTCGGGGGCGAGATTTTGTCGCAGAACGAGAAAATATCGTACAAAGTTTGGGAAAACAGCCAAAAAGCGAAAGCATAAGAAGGGTGAGCCTCGATCATTTGGAAAAGGAGGTCTATTTTTTTAAGTCGCCATATTGGAAGGACTTATTCTTTGCGCATAATCTAGATCCAATGCATATAGAGAAGAATGTATGTGATAACATAACTAACACACTTTTGGGAATTGATGGGAAGTCCAAGGATAACTTGAATGCTCATTTGGACCTTCAGTCTCTAGACATTAGAAGAGATCTCCATCCTGTTGAAGTAATAGATAATTCACGAGATGAACTTTTCTTACCTCCGGCGCCCTACACCATGGACACATCCGAGAAGAAGTTATTTTGTGAAGTACTCACAGGAGTCAAGTTCCCTGATGGTTATGCATCTGATATACGCCATAATGTGCATGTTAATGAGAAAAAGATAGTTGGGCTAAATAGCCATGGAAACCATGTTTTTATACAAGATTTACTTCCACTTTGTGTGAGAAGGATACTGCCAGACAAAGTTAGTGCAGCGCTGATTTGTGTAAGCAATTTTTCAAGAAAATATATTCACCAAGAATTTGTCCAAGTGCTATGCATACACTAGAATCGAAATAGCGAGACCACGAGCCTTTTGGAGACTATTTCTCCCATCTTTTTTGACCTCATGGTACATTTGATGGTTCATCTTCCCGCCAAGCAAGAGTTCTTGGCCGATACATTTTGAAATATGTACCTGTGGAGAGGTATTTGATGAGGTTGAAGGGCTATGTCCGCACTAGATGTCATCCGGAGGATCTATTGCAGAAGGCTATTTGTTTGATGAGAAACTTATATTTTGTTCTCGCTATTTACATGGTGAGACTAGATTTACTCATCAAGTACGAAATGAGGTTGTTCATATGGATATCAGTAGCACCACTACTTTCTTCTACAACAATATTGGTCGAGGATTGGTTGGGAAGCGCATCGTGACATTAGACCGCAAATCTTGGGTCCAAGCACATAGATATGTCTTGTTCAACTATGACCACATAGAACCGTACCTAAGGTAAGCTATGTAATTATTTTCACATTGTATAATTTTAATATAATTTAGTATTAATGCGACCATTATTTGCAGCAAGCATCTTGAGTATCTTTCATCGGTTGGTCATAATGAACTAGACATCAATCTTTTGCACCATGAGACCTTCCATGAGTGGTTCACATCGAACGTAAGTAGTCATATGACTTGGCCCAACTTTTGATTACACATTGAATATGAATTTATTTTAACAAAGATATAAATTTTTATAGGTGGAAACAATTGGAGAGGAAGTATCGAAGAGATAAAAATTTTAGCTAACGAGCGAACATAGTTGCGGACATATGATAGCTATGCTATAAATGGGAAAAAATTCCATCTGAAGCCTATGATGAAGGTAGGCGGTTCAATGTAGTGGGGTAGCTCTTATTGCAAAGACAACAAGTTTTGAAGGAAGAAAGCAGTGATAAGGTCATGTCTGAGACAAGACATATTATGGTGTTATAAAAGAAATTCTTGAGCTAGACTATCAACATCAAGGAAGTGTAGTATTGCTCAAATGTGACTGGGTAGACAACGCATAGAAAACCATAGGGTGAAAATAAATAAATTCGTGTTACTACCGTTAATTTCAAGCATTTGTTCAATACCGGCAAAAATGTATCGATGAGCCTTTTATTTTAGCTTCACAAGCAACTCAAGTTTATTATGTGAAAGATCCCATTGATACCGAGTGGTTTCTTTGTTGTTCATTCAAAACGACGTGACATCTATGACATGCATGATGTAGAAGTTGGCAATTACTTGCGAGACTTGCATACAAAAGCACAAACGATTGTTTCCATGGGTGGTATTGATTGTGTTAGAGCTGATATAGATGGAATAATGGTTAGGAGAGATGCAAAAAAACCTACAAAGTAAGGCTTGTCTACATGTATTTATATAGAACTACATAATGTTTAGTACTAATTTTTGTAACTCTTTTAACATGCTTCAGAGGAACAATGTTAAGCATAAGAGAAAGGCTAATGAAGGACATGGCAACGCATATGACCTTCAAAGAGATGCAAACATTGCAAAAAACATGGAGGTCATGCGATCTCTTAATATTCCTTCATTGAAAGTCGCTATAGTGTCCAAAACAAACACATCGCATCGTTCTAAGGCAGCAAAGGTTGTCTTCTTAATCATCTTTATGTGCCTTTTTTGGCGGTTTAACAAATTTCTCAATGTGCCATTTTCTTGTAGACAACTCCATGCACAAACGAAGCCGCATATGAAGGTCCTATTTTGCGATCAAGGGGAGAAAAGTCATGATAATCAAGAGGATCTTTGGTAGCGAAGGCGTTGTATGTGAAGATGACGAGCAACAAAATGGCACGGAAGGTATGTGAAGATGACGAGTAACCAAATGTGCCTTTTGTTTGGCATATTACAGGTTGTCTCTTGTCATACTCGGTGTGACGGTACTGCAAAAAAGGAAAGGGAGGGCATAACCTTGAAGCGAACATATATTCAAGCGCAGTGGACCGAAAAGGAAAATAGACCTCAATGAATATGGGCAACTTTGTTGGTACATACTGATAAAGAATTTGGCAATTTCATTGGAACAATAGTGAGAAAGCTTATTCCTATTGCCTATGATGACCGGAGACTAGTAAATCGACAAGAAGTTTGAAGTTTGGACTAAAACTAAGGTATTATAATTCATACGAACTTAGTTTTTCACCAACTAAAACTAAGGTCCTATTTCGGATGGATGGATAATATATATTTGACCATCCAAGCAACTGAGATTTTTTGTTGTATTTGGATACGGAAGAGGAGTAGCTTGTATAGCCATGTATGAAAAATTGATATCTTGTTTAAGGTTACAACATATTTGCTTAGATTTTACAAAGAGTTTGTACCTACTTTGATATTTCTTAAATCCTGTGTATCATTCAATGATTGGTAACATCTAACATGAGCTAGAACTACTAACGCTGTGAATAATGCGTGCAAAATTGGAAGGAACTTTCATGATCTCTATTTTGGAGTTTGGAGTGGAGTGCAAAATGCTTGGGTTTGGAGTGCATATGGCTGGGACTACATATCACTGACCTATTTACCCTAACTGCATTCTTGCCACTTTCATGATCTCTATTTTGGAGTAACTTTCCTCTCTTGGCGTTGTCTTCTCTTGTGAACCAATCAAGTTCTAATAACTAGTAAAGTTTGAAGTCTAAGAGCAGATCTATTGAACATGGCACACATTTCAGACTGTAATATAATTCTGATTAGACGGAGCTAGATACAAGGATTGGACCTAACAATTACACAATAATCTCTCTCTTCTCTCTGATCTGTGAGAGACAAGTAGTCCCCCATCAGTTGTCGTCATTTCTTTCACTATGTTGGTGTCATCTTAAATGCATATTTTTTTTATGTATCTCTGTCTTCTGATCTACAATAATCTTAGCTAACTTGACACTGCTCATGCATGTGAGTATGTGTACATATTGATGTGATCATACATATATTAAGATCGATCTTGATTTCGAAATATCAATAATTTTATTGTTGCAAGATTGATCTATATATCTTTTCATGCCAATAAATGTTCTTCTGCAGTAAAAAGGAAGGCGTAGCTCAACGATTCTTACACCTCCAGTTCATGCCTCATTGACACTTGTCTCTTGATAATGTGAGTTTAATCTCTCCACTTCTGACAAGATTTCGGATAATGCAATTACAATCTCTCTTAGACCATTCTCGTTAGACAGAACTTTTTCAACTAAAGTGGAAAACTGCTCTATTTTCTGAGAGCTTGCGTTATGGTAGGAATTTCTTCCTTGCAGCTCGATCAGATGCTTGTCTTATAAGTGACTTAAGAAACTCATGCACCCTTGAAATTGCCTTTCCTAATTAGACCATGATCCATAGAACCCAAGTTCTTGGCCTGCATCAAAATCGATGTGTAGATGATGTACCATATTCAAGAGAGTTGGTGATACAAGTAGATCAGAAGAATGAAGCTATCCTCTTACCTATGCTCAGTCAGAATCTGACACTCCAGTTGTTGGTCACATTGCAAAAGAGGCACCTGAGGGTAAGCTCCTTGAAACATGGGCAGGCAAGTTATCTTGGAAATCTGTACAGCTTACAGATGTAACAAATGGCTTCTCTGAGCTTTTTTCTATGAAGGATGCCACAGAGATCACATGTGCAAAGAAGGCTGCTTACTTAACTTCATCTGTAATGAAAAATTTTGTGGTTCCGAAACTGGAGAAGGTTATTGATGAGGAGAGGAAAGTCTCACACTCCTCATTGATGGATGACACAGAGAAGGCTATTCTTGATCCTTTGAAGGTCAGGGTGAAGTTGAAGGCTGAAAATGTTGATATATGCTGTCCTCCTGTCTTTCAAAGTGGAGGGAAGTTTGATCTCAAGTCGTGCCTCCAAAGCAATGATGATGATCTCTATTATGATTCGACAAGTGTTATCATCGTGCAATTGGGTCCAGTCAAGAGCTATTGTTCTAATGTTGCGTAACATTTCGATAGATACTACCCTACATAGAGTAATGCTTATGAGACCCTTTTGAAAGCCCATGAAGTGCTATAGCGACATTGAAACCAACAATCGATGAGTGCAGTTTATCAGGTTGCAGTTGTAGTGATTGAGAAGAATGCCCCTGAACTACTTCCTAATCTAACAAAGTCCGCTGGAACTGGAATGGGCCTCGAATTCCGGGAATCTGGCTTAAATTTGAATCCCAAGAACAATCGTGTCATAAAAGAGGAAATGATTTTCAATGTCTCCCTTAGTTTGCATAATGTCCAGGCTGAAACCAACAATGAGAAGACAAAGCAGTTCTCTTTGTTATTAGCTGATACAGAACTATGTGAACAAGGTTAATGACCACTGGTCGCAGCCACAGTTCAAGGGGCTTGATCTAGAGTTTGATATCCCTCTTAGAGAGCTTGGATTCCATGGGGTTCCGTATAAACCTTCTGCTTTCATTCCAACTTCAACTTGTTTGGTTGAGCTAATTGAGACTCCCTTCCTGGTGTATCACCAACTCTCTTGAATATGGTACAAGAAGATATAGTGTTTAGGCTTTATGCCTGTCTGTCGTGCAACATAGAATATGCTAAAACAAACAAACAATTGTAATGACAACCCTCCTTATTAAGATCAATTAAGATCGATCTTGATTTCTGAAATATCAATAATTTTATTGTTGCAGTATTGATCTATATATCTTTTGATGACAATAAATGTTCTTTCTGCAGGTAAAAAAGGAAGGGCCTAGCTCAACGATTCTTACACCTCCAGTTCATGCGTGGAGACTCCATACCTCTCTTTTGGTATTATATATATGCTTGTACAAACTATTATCTTTTGGGGATCAGCTATATGTTAAATGGTGTAATTGTAATATACTTTTGGTGTTATATGTAATTGTTATTGTCTCAGTTGGATGACGATATGTTATCTTTTGGACAAATTTGATTATTAGTAAAGTTGTTACTTTGAATGCTTGAATTATACTATCATGTTTTATTGATGCTTAATTATATCATGTCATGTCTCACTTGGATGAATTATATGCTGTTATTTTTTTTGAAGCGGTCTGATTATAGCAACGAACTGTGTGTCGGCAATACTAGACATTACCGACACATTGTAAGTCGGGAAACACAAGTGCGTCGGCAAAAACTGAAATCGGACGGCAAAGCGAAGTCCGTCGGTAAAGTTATGTCAGTCGGCAAAAAGTCATCATTACCGACGGACTGTCCGTCGGTAATATAACATCCGTCGGTAAAGATTTTTGCCAACTGGACTTTAGCCGACACTCCTAATCCGTCGGTAATACTTTTTACCGACTGACTATCTGTCGCTATATAGGGTCTTTCCCGACGCACAGTTAGACGCGAATAATATGACATGGTATAGTGCAAAGGAATTGCGAAAATGGAAGAATAAGTCCTTCCCCTACTATGATGACATGCACGGGATTTATGATGGTATGATCGTTCAACTATGTGTTTGAATTAAACATACACATATTTCTCATTCGTAAACTATATTTGTGTTGAATTGATAGGTAAAATCGTGAAGGGAAGCATCAGTAGGCGATCTTGGAGAAGTTATATAAATCTGAACTCAACTTTTTGGAAGAGGATTATGGACAGATGAGTACACCTAGCCCAACCATAACTCCTTTGCAAGATTTTCTTCATGAAGTTATTGATGTGAACACTCAAAGTGGATTTAGCTACGATGTGACTCAAAGTCAATATAGAGCAATCGCTGAAGAACAAGCTGCTAAGGAGGCACATGTTGCTAGTCAAGCAAAAGCTTCTATGGAGCACAAGCTGCTAGTGATGACATGCTTAGGAGGCAAAAAAATACAAAGTGAAACACCTGTTGTAGCTGTTTCAAAAAAACGTAAAAGAAGATTGTTGCCCCGAAGAACCTTTACGAGCCGAAGGAAAATCTCCTTCTCCATGCGAAGTTCTCTTCTACATCGTACCTCATGACCTTGGAGAAGTTCTTCAACATGCTTCTTTCCGGATAGGATCGATGTGTGCACAGGTGTGCGCTCATGAGAATAATTTCTTCTAACAAGCCACTAGTTGATGATCTCCATCTCTTCATCGTCTCTACGCTTTCTACTAAAGAAATTTCTCCACATCCTTTTTTGTTTTGTAAGTCTGGGTGCTCAAAAGGAGCAGCATGTTCATATATATAGACATGGTTGTGGAGAAAAAAATGCAGCACGTCTTGTTAGCTTCAAAAAAAATGCACCGTTGTAGTTAGTGTAGAGAGAGGTACACATCTTGTAGTTAGCCCCTTCACAAAAATGCATGCCCGAGAACCAAAAACCATGTACAAAAATGCATGCACAAAAGTGTAGAGAGAGGCTTGACCCCTGGCGCCGGCCATGCTGGCACGCGGTGAAAGACCTGAGAGGCTAGCCATTCGGTGTTCGTCGGGAGGAACAACACGGTGTTGGTCTCATTTAGTATTATTCTACCATCTCTGTTTGTTTTTATATCAGTGTCGTGAAAACGGCTTTCTTGACAAACGCTTAAGCAACGTTTTTGCAAGTCATTGAGAGAACGTTATCCAACCAGTTATGACTTGACCATGATCTAATGTGAAATTGGTTGCAGTCTATAAAACGACGGGACAAAGGGTGCTTAGCAAACACAAAGAAGTTGCCTGAAGGAGAGCTCCATTGGAATGATCTACTTCGATCACCATTGTGGCCAGCGTTAACTCTTGTCGACTCTTCACGCCAACGACGGTCCCAAACTTTGAAAATGTCAACCAAAAATTTTGTAGCCAAACAGTTGGGAGTTCCAAGAAAAACCATGGTTTTAATGGAGTTTGGTAAAACCATGTTTTTTATGCCAAGACAATTCCCTTGTTGCCAAACAGGCCCTTAGCTATTATCTCTACTATATAAAGTGAAAGTTTCTTCTCACATCACTGTTGGGTTCTAAGGATCTTAGCGTCTAAACGAAACACTTAGAAGAGGGACTTCGAGTACACACCTTCGGGATTTGCATTGCTTGACGAAGCCATGGATCTCGCACGGATAGGAAGTAGATGAAGCAGAGGGTGATGAAGAACGGCAACCTTCCTGAGAGCACGAAGAGGTAGAAGATGGCGATGCAGATAGCAGCGGCCTCCCCGTTCGCTCCCGTGCGTAATAGATCGGATTAGGTGCTATGGTTTTGGAGGTGTGGCAAACATGGGGAACGTTGGTTCCCGTGCTGAGCTTTGACCCCCCTTTTATATGGCGTACGGTGCAACAGGGGGCCACAACCAATAAGCGGTTAGTTGCGCCCCCGATCAGGGCGCTACTTGGGTGTTCTCCCGAAAGATCAAAACTAACAGTCATTTCATCAAAATTACCCACCTTTGCCACTACTTTTTAATTACCCACCTTTGCCCGCGTCACTTCATCAAAATTACTAACCTTTACCACTGTTAGTGCTCTTTGCAAATAAACTTTTTATCGCAAATTGAGTTTTCGTTGCAACGCATGTGCATATGGCTAATATGTATATGTATGTATGTATATATATATATATATATATCACGTTTTTTCAGATAGGATGCACTCATATGCGCACGTAGTTTACAGTCTTTTACTCCTGTAACAAAGCGCGATGGAATAACGATGCAAAGGTCAGCGCAGCTTCCTGTCTTGTTAGAAAGTACTAGAAAATTTTTCAGCGTAATATGCCTTGTGGCTTTTTTCCGTAGAGATTTTTTTTTCGATGGCGTTTTATTTTTTAATCGTCGAAATAATGGCGAAAGCGGCGAAAAAGAACAAAAATTTTTCGGCGTAACACGCCGTATGTGCGCTTTTTTCAGTAAAAAATTACTTTTTCTTTTCGGTGGTGATTTATTTTTTAAATCGTCGAAATAATGAGCAAAACGGGGGAAAAAATAGAGAAATAGAGTTGTAGAAATATCTCTTTCAACGAATTATTTGGAAAGTATTGGAGACCGAGCTGAAAAACCGTGGTAGGGAAAAAGTCTAGAGGGAAAAGGGCGAAAAACTATTAGAGATGACAACATTCTTTTGTCGAGTCTAACACTCTACGCGTTCACCGAGTAATAATACATGTTTAAAAAATTCTTAGAGACTCGCGGCGTATGCGCGTGTCGTTTTTTCGTAGAAAAATCTTCTTTTTTTCTTGGCGTTGTTTTATTTTTTAAATCGTCGAAATAACGAGCGAAATGGCTGAAAGGATACAAAATTTTTTGCGGCGTAACACTCCACGTGCGTCGTTTTTCCGTAGAAAAAATTACATTTTTTTCCGGCGGCGTTTTATTTTTTAAATCGTCGAAATAATGAGTGAAATGGGAAAAAATTTTAAATCGTCGAAATAATGAGCGAAACGGGAAAAAAATAGAGAGATAGAGTTGTAGAAATATCTCTTTCGACGAATTATTTGGGAAATATTGGAGACCGAGCTGAAAAACCGCGGGGAAAAAGTCTAGAGGGAAAAGGGTGAAAAACTATTAGAGATGACAACATCATTTTGTCGAGCCTAACACTCTACGCGTTCACTGAGTAATAACACATGTTTAAAAAAATCTCAGAGACTCGTGGCGTATGCGCGTGTCGTTTTTTCGTAGAAAAATCTTTTTTTTTCTCGGCGTCGTTCTATTTTTTAAATCGTCGAAATAACGAGCGAAACGGCTGAAAGGATATAAAATTTTTCGCGGCGTAACACGTCACGCGCGTCGTTTTGCCGTAGAAAAAATTACATTTTTTCCCGGCGGCGCCTTATTTTTTAAATCGTCGAAATAACGAGCGAAACGGGAAAAAATTTTAAATCGTCGAAATAATGAGCGGAACGGGGAGAAAAATAGATAGATAGTGTCGTAGAAATATCTCTTTCGACGAATTATTTGGGAAATATTGGAGACCGAGGTAGAAAACCGCGGTGGGGAAAAAATCTAGAGAGAAAAGGTTGAAAAAGTATTAGAAATGACAACATTCTTTTGTCGAGTCTAACACTCTACGCGTTCACCGAGTAATAATACATGATTTAAAAAATATCAGAGATCGAGATGGAAAATCGAGATGGGAAAAAAGTCTACACACATATTTCTGTTGACGAAAATATTTTTTCCCGGGAAAAACGGAGAAAGGACCTAGACGTAAGGAGTATGGACCTGATTGTTACGTTTTTGGACCTGTCCGCTATCACGAAAAATTAGAAAAGGGCTTGTTCGCGATTTGAATTTAACGGAAGTTTTTTCTCGTAAAACGACAACCGAGGGACCCAAACGCGATAAACAGGAAAAAATCTTGCCCTCACAAAAAATCACGAAAGACTTATTTGTAATTTATAAAGACCTATCCGTAATTTCAAGAAACTCAGAGAGTTTTTCACAAAATTGTCAAAAGTGACCGGTGGATAGCCTCGTCTCCCGAGAACCCTTCCAACTATACATGGGGTATTATTACTAGTGCTAGTGGCAGTAGTAGTGAGGCTATCTATCTACTCCTAGCTAAGCTAAAGGCGCCTAGTGTTACAGACCAACAGTAGAGAGGCATGTAGCTCTGTGCTGCCTGCGAATATACGAAACGGTAGGGCCTCTTTTGCAAAACCACCGATCGAAGGGACTGGATGTATTTTTTTTATCTTCGCAAAACCACCCACCGGTTAAAAATAGTCTAGAGGAAAAAGGGCGAAAAATTATCAGAGACGACAAGCTTCTTTTGTCAAGCCTAACACTCTACGCAAATAATAATACATGTTTAAAAAAATATCAGTGATCGAGATGGGAAATCGAGCTAAGGAAAAAGTCTAGAGATAGAGATGCACACATTTTCCTGATGACGAAAACATTTTTTCCGGGAAAAATCGACATGTCTCTGGTGCCCAAAACATTTTTTCCGGGAAAAACGGAGAAAGGACCTAAACGGATGTATTTTTTATCTTCGTAAAACCACCCACCGGTTAAAAATAGTCTAGAGGAAAAACGGCGAAAAATTATCAGAGACGACAAGCTTCTTTTGTCGAGCCTAACAGCTAAGGAAAAAGTCTAGAGATAGAGATGCACACATTTTCCTGATGATGAAAACATTTTTTCCGGGAAAAATGGACATGTCTCTGGTGCCCAAAACATTTTTTCCGGGAAAAACGGAGAAAGGACCTAAACGGATGTATTTTTTATCTTCGCAAAACTACCCATCGGTTAAAAATAGTCTAGAGGAAAAACGGCGAAAAATTATCAGAGACGACAAGCTTCTTTTGTCGAGCCTAACACTCTACGCGAGTAATAATACATGTTTAAAAAAATATCAGCGATCGAGATGGGAAATCGAGCTAAGGAAAAAGTCTAGAGATAGAGCTGCACACATTTCTTTGGTGCCGAAAATATTTTTTCCGGGAAAAACGGTCATTTCTCTAGTGCCGAAAAAAAAATTTCCGGGAAAAACGACCTAGACGTAAATAGTAAGAGTCTGTTTGTTACGTTTTTGGACCTATTCGCTATCCTGAAAAATTAGAAAAGGGCTTGTCCGCGATTTGAATTTAACGGAAGGTTTTTTTGTAAAACGGCACGCCAGGGACCTAAACGCGATGAATGGGAAAAAATCTTTCCCTCACAAAAAATTGCGAAGGACCTATTCGTAATTTGCAGAGACCTATCCGTAATTTGAAGAAATCGCGTGGATGGCCTGGCTGGGCTGGCTTTCTTCCGCGAAATGGAGGAGCTATTTCGCGAAATGGCGGAAGATGACGCGTGGATGGTCTGGCTGGGCTGGCTTTCTTTCGCGAGTAATAGAGTTGATATGTCATCGTGCTGTGCGCCCTGCTTGCTTACCCTATGATCGATCCGCTGCAGTGCTACCTACGGCTGGCTACGCACGTAAACATAACCTCGCGTACGTCCGTATGCAGTAGTAGGCCATGCTAGAGTCGACTCCTGCACACAGCTGCGCCTGCGCTGCACGTACGTCCGCCTCAAACAAGCAGAATTTCTCCTGCATGCGTCGCATGCACCATAGCCAATATATATATATATATATATCACGTCTTTTCAGATAGGATACACTCATACGCGTACGTAGTTTACACTCCTTTACTCCCTGTGCAACAGGCGCGCGATGGAATAACAGTACAGTGCAGCTGCAGCTTCCCTGTCTTGTTAGGCTATCTTCAATGGTGCTACTTCAGCTAGCTATAGGAATACCAATCTCAACATTTTGTTTAGGTGGAAGGGAGAAAATGAGGAGAGAGATATAGACCGGTTACTAATGTATAGTCAGACTATAACTGATTCCAAAACATTTATTATCTATTATATGTAGACCAATATTAATTTTATAGATCATGCTATAGCTAATTTATTGGAGAGATTGTCTATATACTATCTATAGATGATACGAATATTTCTTATAACTAACACTGTTAAAGATGCCCTTGGAGTAGTACTAGTGCTAGTGGCAGTAGTACTGAGGCTATCTATCTACTCCTAGCTAAGCTAAAGGCGCCTAGTGTTACAGACCAACAGTAGAGAGGCATGTAGCTTTGTGCTGCTGCCCGCACAGCACGCAGCATGCAGCGGCAACTCGGTAGAGTACAATGATCCTCCTCTCTTCTCGCCTGTAGCTACGTCTCGGGTTCCATCACCGGCTTTGGCATTGGCAGATCGATGGCTGTGGGTGGCCATACGTCATGGGGTAACGGGAGTAGTAACAGGGCAATAAATGCGTGGCCTGCCGTCGTCTTAATGGCGAGAGGACGTGTCCCAGCGTCGAGTCTCGAGTGTGTCGCTTCTGTTGCCTCAGCTCAGCTCGGTCATTCGGTGTGGTTTTGGTTTGAAACTTGAGCCCTCTGGCAGGTACAATTCGTAAGTTTTCTTAGAGTCTCCATGTGTGTTGTGTTGACCAGATGTTTATCTTGTACCAGTGCAGTAGAAAATAAGTGGGGTGTACTCACTACAGGAAAACGTGGTTGATTCGTCGGCCAAAACTAATTTTGTCGGTCTTTGAGAAACCGTCGAAAATAGGATTATAAATTCGTCGGCCGAACCAAGCCGTCGAAAATATCGGTGTAATTTCGTCGGCCCTAATTTAGCTGTCGAAAGTACGTTTTTTAATTTCGTCGGCCAAATAAACCGTCGGAAATACTAATTAAATTCGTCGGTTTTCACTACGCCGTCGAAAGTATTCTTTAAATTCGTCGGCAAGGAGCCGTCGAAAACTGTGAGACTTAAAAGCCATCTTCAGCCAGAAAAAACCCTCACCGCGCACATCTCCCCGCGCCCCACCCACTCCCGCGCCGCCGCCGCCGCCGCCGCCCATGTGCGCCCGCTTGTCGCCCTTAGCCAATGACGCCGCCGCCGCCCCGCCCATAAAAGCCGCCCCGCCCTCATGCGACTTCAGCCTTGCCCAAACTCATGCCGCGCCCGCCGCCCGGCCCCGCCCGCCCAGCATGGCCGCCGCCGCCCCATAGCCGCCGCCCGACGCCGCCCAAGCCGCGCCGCCCGACGCCCGACGCCGCCCCCAAATCGCCGCCGCCCGAAGCCCGACATACCCTTTTTGCTTTTCGGTGAGCACTGACTTGGCATCAGCAATTTCTAGCCGGCAAACATATGATCTCCGGAACCCACTAGCCTTAATACATCGCATCAAAAGGCCTTTCATCCAATTATGCTCACGTTCTTATTATCCAATATTTTTCATTATGACAAAATTCACCAATGTGCGCATTTCACTAACTTGTAAATTGGTTAAACCGGGGGAGAATATCACAACTAACTTGTAAATTTGTTAAAGCGGGGGAGAATATCACAACAGTTACACACGATGTTCCTGCTATCATAGTGTGTGACTAAAATATATGAACCACTCCAGATATGATCAGTAAGTTCAATGATCTTCAGAAATGATAAAAACAAGCCATTTTGGTTTCATCCAAACCAAAGTGGCAATTAAGCACAATTACAACAACTAATATACCATGAAAATCGCCTTGTAGGAACGTCTTTCAAAAAAGGGCACGGCCAAATATGCATAATGGGTTGGCTATTATTTCCATTACTTAGGAGCAATGTTGTGCTTTTCATTAAAGCTCTTTATGTTCCTAAATAGGAGCTATGGGATAATGAAAATGACATGAAGACTTAGCAGAAAATCACACAACCAGTTGTTTCTACAACAAAAGATGAAGACACCAAAACCATATCTAGATTACATTGCATGATTCCTTTCAATTCAACCAAATAATCAACAGAGATGTAGCATAGCGTATTTTAGTAGGAAAACAACTAGAGAGCCAAGTTCTCAATTTCACAAGTATTTGCTTCCTAGTATGGTGATGAAAATTAGGATGACGAGGACAGCTTTTCATGGTTGCAAAAGAAAAAGAAAAGAACAGCAAGATCAGTAGATCACTGATGTGGAGTATGAATTTAATCACTAGTTTCTGCGAAGAGAAAGATGTTGATATTTCACCACTCTTTCAAAAACATATTCCAACACAACAGCTATAGTTACTGAAAGGAACAACTGATCCTGATCTCACTCTGCATTTAGATGATGAGCCAAGGCTATGCATGTTCTGGGCATCTGGGGTATAGTAATTGGGTTTGGCTCAAAATGCTTATACAAGAGTACGTACAATTGATGAAATGGCTTAATGATTGAGATTATACTTGCTTAACCGAAATGAAGTCTAGGGAATGCAGTGCATTAATATTTGCTATAAGTCATGAATGTGTGTGTGTACACATATATATGGAAATTTTGGTTCTTATATTTGTTCAATTCGTATGATGCGTTTCTTCGGAAAGTGGATTTTTTTATCTAAAAAAGGTGAAAATTTTGGTTATGTTGTGATTCATGCAGAGATTGGGTGTCTAAAATCTGAAATTAATTTCTTTGTTGGTTGTGTTTTGGGCGCAATGATAGTGATTGTTCGGAATAGTTGAATTTATGTTTTGTATGTCATATTATCAGTAAGGAAGTTCATAGGCTTGTGTTTAGTCTGTTGCTGTTAATGATATATTGTGAATTTGAGGTCAAAGGAATGCCATAGCATGTTTTCGATTCTAGCTAATGAGTGCAGTAAATTCAGCTCAATAATGCAATTTGTGTTGTATTGGCTGAAATTATAGTTCGATGTGGTGGAAGTTGAGTAAAGTTTGAAGTATTTGTGTCTTGTGAGCCTCCAAGGTGCAAACTTCCTCTCTAGTATTTGGTGTAGTTTCTCCAAATTTATTTACTTTGGAATCACTACATAGCATCCTAATCTTGTCATGGAATCATCTGCAGTTGTGACTTGTCCAGGACCGAGATATAAAGAAAGGTATTCGCCCATTTCAAGTTGCACCTGCCCTCAATTCTTTCAAGGCATTCAATTGACTTTTCTCTCTTCTGTTTAAGTACAAGGGCTACCACTGCACCACCATAGTGTTACTAATGAAATGGCCAATTAATTTAAATGCAGTGATTCCTCAATTGCACGAGGCGCTTTACCATCAGCAAATATATATATATGTATATATACATATGTGTGTGTATAAGTGCATATGGATTAATCCACTTGTTCTGGTTACCCCAAGTGGAAAAGCTAGAGTGGAAGTTGCAGGTTTGCCAGAGATCTCTTTAATGTGTTAATGTCTGATGGTGCTTTTGGCTTTTTCGTATGGAATTATTTCTGATGTATTATTTCTTATGTATGGTTGTGCAATTGGTTCATTCCCACTCCCAAGAGATCGATTTATTTCATTTTTAGAACATGAGATATTGTTCTTCGCTTATTCTTTAAATCTCCTAATTCGGGGAAAATAGAGCAATCAATAAAAGATGAATGCCGTGAAGTTTTTGGTCTCTGGATCAAGCTTGTATGTCTTTTCTCGGACGGGATCATATTACTACAAATGCTATTTACATTTCAATTGTAAATAATCCCATCGCATGTTTTAGGGTCATGATCTTTTGAAGCGGTGGCGACTCTCGATTAAAAGGTTTGTATTGAATTTGCGATTCATCTTGCATATCAATCCTTTTGCTACGTTTTCAACTTGCTTGACCCATTACATCCTTGTTCACTGCAAATATCTTTAATTCTGAAACAATTAAATGCCAATTTCTCCTTTTATTCTTACAGGGCTTCATTTCATTAACGCCGATGATCAATCGGGGCTACTCCAAGTAGTGAAAATCCTTTGGAAAATCTGAGTCCCAGACGCGATTTACGCACCGATGAACCTCTTTGTGAGAAGCCTCATTCCTCCTATTCACAAAAGCATCTGAATAGATTCTATTGCATCCGCGTCACAAGAATTGTGGGGCTCGGTTACATCATATATGAGATCAAGTCAATTTGGTCCGGTGTTAGCGGTGATCTTTGGTGGTCATCATCATCCTAATGCGAGCAAGTATCTTGTGGATATTTGGTTGCATGCATCTTATTATTGTGGTGATCAAATGCAAAAGGGCGATCAATTCTTTTGACTTGGGGACCTTCTTTGTGGGCTTAGTGTTCGATGATGATTTTGGGACTGCAATAGACTAATTGTGACAACAAATCTTGTCGATCTATTAAATATTGGTGTATACTTGATTAGCTCAATTGATATCCTGCGTTTTATGCTTAGATAGTGAACATTTTGCTTATTGTTACGTCTTCATGCCTGCGATTGCTCGATATCTTGATCATCGATATAGCGACTTTGATTAATTGATCTCGATAGAATCGCCAAAGCATTCATCTTAGAGATGTTACATTCAAGAAGCTTTGTTAGCTTGATTCACTACTCTTGTGCATATATAACAATCAATTGAGTAGATTAGTTTTATTCTGTCAAGTAATAAATCTGTAATTGAGGTAAGGTTGTCACAATTTGTCTATTTCTCGTTCCCCGTGGTGAGGAAGGCCTTTTAGGCAACCCGACATCTGAGAACACTCGAAATAAACAACTTGAGCCTTATGCTAGTTGATTTGTTAATGATCATGCCATTGTTGATATCTCTGATTGTGAGCGCATTCAATATGATACACTCTGTTATTATAAGTTAGTATGATATCTTGTGCTATTTTAATCATTCTGCTTCATGGTTAATCCTGGTGCTTGGAATTATTGGATTGACTCGCGTTGCAGTATTTATCTTTTTGACCTTTTTAACATATTCATCTCATTGCACATGATCGTGCATCATAGCCTTCACTATAATGCATGCCTTTTCATTACCATGACATCCAAATTATCAAAATAAAATTGTGAACTTTTATTAGCGGCCTTTGGATTCGGTGAATTTACGTAAATTTTCAAGGATTTATATATTTTTTTAAAATTTAAAATATTATTTTAAATGCGGCCTTGGCCGAAAAAATAAGATTTTTATATTTTTTATTTTTAAATTTAAAATACTATTTTAAATGGCCAAGGCCGCATTTAAAATAGCATTTTCATATTTTTATAAATTTAAAATACTGAAAATAGCATTTTAATATTTTTAAAATTTAAAATACTATTTTAAATCGGCCTAAATGAAGCGAAAATAACATTTTCATATTTTTTAAATTTAAAATACCGAAAATAGCTTTTTTCATACTTTTTAAATTTAAAATATTATTTTAAATTACCTCGTAAAATAAATATATATGCTGCGTCGACCGAAAACACGGTTCGATGCATCGACTAGTAATTCGACGACCCGTAATTTAATTCGAAAATAACTTTATTTTAAATGGGTTTCAAAATTAAATTAATCATTTTGTTTTTTGTTTAATCGGCCAAAAGCCGACGAAAATACTGTAAGAAAACCGAAAATAGCTATTTTCGTCGCTGTATTTTCAGTAATTTTCGTTCAACGCTTTTGAATGCAAAGGAAAATATCTGATTCTGTAGTGACTACGGCATAATGTATTTGCTGAGCCATTCGATTAGAAAACAAATAACTCTAGGATGTGAAGATGATGATACGGAGAGTTCGGTTTTTCATCAAACAGCTTATACGAGCGTAAAAGATCAAGAGCATTGGTATACTTGATTAGATTGTATGTCGTGTATCTTCAATCATTTGTAAATGCTATGTCCACCGTTGTTACAGTGCGCTCTAAATTATTTATTCAAAACTTTATAAATTGTATTTCTTTTTGGTACATGCATCAAATATATATTAAAAATAACTAGATTACCTCTAATTATTATTATTAAGCACTATATTCAATATAAGTATGTATTTATTTTCGCATGATATCCGATAAAAATTATTCGATACCGTATTGATTTCACTCTGTATTCGATTCGAATCCGCGACCGATATTATCCACGCCGTATTTGTATCCGAGACTATCCGAATCCGATTCCGAATCCGACAAAAAATATGATTTATAATACGAAAAAAGCAATATCCGATCGAATTCGAGCCGATTGCACCCCTAGAGAAAAACAAAGAAATAGAAAAGGCACAAAACTGGCGGCTCCTCGCTTTCCCATCTTGACCCATGCACGTGTCGTCGATCCGGCACCACCTACGTCTTCTCGCCTCCTCGACTGATGGATTCTCTCCGCACGGATATCTACTCTATAACAGGCGGAAGAATTGCCGATCGTTCAGCCGGTCCACGTGTCGCCGCGACATTTGCGAAAAAGCCCCTCTTTTTCTTCGAAATTACGGATAGGTTCCTATGTAATTTTCTGTGAGACAAAATTTTTTTTTTCTTCGCGTTTAGGTTCCTGGCGCGGTATTTTACGGAAAAGCCTCCCGTTAATCTCAAATCGCAAACAAGCCCTTTTCTAATTTTTCAAGATAGCGAACAGGTCCAAAAAAATAACAAACAGGTCCCTGCTTCTTACGTTCGGGTCCTTTCTCCGTTTTTCCCGGGAAAAATTTTTCGTCGCCGAAAAAAAACGGAAAAAATGTTTCCGCTGCCCAAAAAATCGGAAAAAATGTTTCCGCCGCAAAAAAAACGGAAAAAAAGTTTTCGCCGCCCAAAAAACCCGAAAAAAAAGTTTTCGTCACAAAAAAAACACAGGTTCGTCAATTACTAACTTTAAATCACCAAGAACAAATAGATCTACAATCTTCCAAATCCACGGTTTTCTTTCGTCAAATCACCTCACAGACGCCGTCACCTCAATGAAAGATTGGGAAATCTACAATTTGCTAAAACAACCATCTGTGGTATTTAATCATATCATAGACGGTTTGTCACACGAACCATTCGTGAAGTATCATAGACTATTTTGTATAAAAAAAATATCTGCGATATATAGTCATATCACATGACGAACCGTTACTTCACAGACTGTTTTCTATAAAAACCGCCTGTGATATGTATAGTCATATCACAGACGGTTCGAGCTACAAACCATCTGTAATACTTTACAGACCGTTTATGATATAAGTTTACCACACATGGTTCATAGCATATCCAGTAGCTTAACGGTTGCGCTAGTAAAACCGTTGTGATTAGTTTTAACATAGACGATATTTGAAAATCGTTTATGATGAGACGTCTAATACAAACCTTTTTGTAGTAGCGAGAACAGGGCGAAATAATTCCAGTGCCAGAACTACAGTAGGCCAAACTTTATAAAAAGAAAAAAATATCATGTAGAACTTATATTAGAATAACTTTGATGCAAATAGTCTGGCAAGCGAGGAAGACCCCAAGCTGTGCTCAAACATAGCCCAAAGCCAAACTCGGCCCAAGCGCCAAATTGTCAGAGGCAACCCAAGTCGATCAGCCTAAGCTTCTATACATGCATGTTAATATTATTAGGAGTCCACGTCGGTTTCATACGCACCAATTCATGTCAAAGTTTTTTGTCCTTACTGAGGGCGTGCCAAATTTTGGAATTGAATGAAACGCTGACTAAATCTGGGGAGCATTACCAAATTTTGTAGGTACTAATTTATAGGTAGAAGTTGCTAAATTTTCTTCTTCTTCAGTCTTTGTAGTCTTCTTCTTCATTCTTTGTAGGTACTAATTTATAGGTAGAAGTTGCTAAATTTTCTCCGTAGAATTAAACAGGGATGTCTAGATTTGGGGAGGTGCTTTTATGCATCACTTTTTTAGAAGTTACATAAATTTTAAAATATACTCTCTTCGTTCCAAAATATAGGGCACATTAGAATTCAGAAAAGTCAAATTACATAAATTTTGACATAAAATCAAAGGAAAATCCAAATAAAATATATAATATAAAGAAAACTCAGAAAAATATTCACATTTAAAATTTAATGTTTACACTTTACTGTTCCAAAATTTCAAGATGTTACAGAAGTATATAGATAGATTATTTATATACACGAGAGAAGAGATATTTATTGCACAACATCTAGATACAACCTTTACAAACCGTTATTATATAAACTGGCTTTTATCTTATTATTAATCTGTATGGACCTTTGCTATTGTACTTGCTCAAAGGACGATACATTGAAACACTAGCCGTCAGGAAGAGCAGAAGTACAAAGAAACAGAGGAGGCACGAAGCAGGCGGCTCCTCGCCTTCCCATCTCGACCCACGTGTCGTCGATCCGGCACTCCTACGCCTTCTCCGCCGTATGCATGCATGCATGCATGCATGCGTCTCCTCGACGGCTCGTGTGGCGCGCGCGATTGATTCTGCAAGCTGTTAAGTAAACAAACATTCTTCAAAATTTACGTCGTGCTGTTCGTTTGTTTTCCTATATAAGATCGCATCAGCATTTATGATAAACAATCTTGTTGGGTAGCTAGTAGATGATAATAGTGCTAATACCTCTTTTCGTCTTATGCATGCACCTTTTGCATTTCTGATAATAGTTACCTTCTGTCACTAATTAACTTGTATATGTACTGAAATTTTTATGTAGCTAAATGCTTTTTTTGGAGAAAGTTCATGGCCTGTTTCTTCCCAATCCCCATTGTAGTGTCATCTTTAATTTTCGTTTGTTTTGCTGAACAATATGGATGTGCTTCTTGCTATGAGATATTTGGAGATCATCCCTAATGGTGTGGCGAATGTTGGAACTTATTGTGCTGCTACTCAACTTTCGATGAAGGATGCAGAGGAATGCACAAAACTGACGAAACAGCTCTCTTGGCACAAGAATGGTGGAAGATTCGTGTTTGCTGGGGCGTCATCGAACCGATCAGGAAGCCGACGATGTAATCTTTATCTGATTTGTAGTTTTGCTTATTATTCCAGTAGTCGTAATACTCTGGTTCGGCTTCATGTCTGTAGGGCCTTGTCTCTTACTTTGTTATCTTCTTTCCTATGATTAACAAGACTCAAGTACTGTGGTTTCTAATAATATTAGCTAAATGCATGTTCATTGCTACGGATAAAATCAATTCTACTTCCAAACATTGTTGAAACTTGAAAGTAATGCAAAAAAAAAAGTGCTTTTTCTTGGTCCATAGTACTCCATGCTTGACTGCCCATACGTATTTTGCTTTGCATGGCCTTGCATGTGTTTAGCGCGAGCTCCAGCGCGTGTTTAGCTGCACGTCGATAGTTAGTTCCGGCCTTCGTCGTGGCTACGTGTGATCACACCGGAAGCTGGGTTATGGTGTAACCGTTATATCAACTCTGTTGTTAAGTCGAATAAAAAGGCAGAGCAGAAAACGCCGGGGAAGCTGAACGGCACCAACTCGCTGAGTTCTCGTGTTCTTCCTGTTACATTAATCCTGTTGCACGTTCAGTTTTTCTATTCATCTTTTGTTAATTGTGCATGAGAGTCCTGCAGCGTGATCACTTCCTGCACGTTTATGTTTCCTGCATAGCATGGATCCGATGGATGCAGCGCCTGCGTGCGTAATGCCCGGGTCATTAGGCGTAGCACGATCTTGCCTGCCGGTTTTAGTAGTGGTCGCACGATCTTGCCTGCCGGCCACGATGCTGTAACTACTTCCTATATTCCTGCCAAGTTGAATAAAAGGAGAACGCCGTGGAAGTGGGCGGCACCAAAAACACTCTCTCCAGTTTACTGAATTTTCGAAGTTCTGTTTGTAGTTTGTTTTCAACAGGCTACAGAGCATCGCGAGTGAGAGTGATTGACCTCTGATTTCCAACACTTCCAGTGCGTGTACGTACGTACGTACGTGTTCTTGCGTCCAGGAGTTCGCGTGCGTTCTAGCCTCCATTGCTGCTACGTGCGTAGACCTAGACTACTATTTCCCCCGTCCCCGGATATGGCGAACTCTTGCGCGACATCCGCCGCCGGCGACGGCGACACGCCATCATCCATCGTCGCCGAGGCCGTGTCCGGGTCGCACGTGCTCAAGATCGAGGGCTACTCCCGAACCAAGGGGCTCGGCAACGGCAAGTTCATCACATCCGGCACGTTCGACGTCGGAGGCCACCGCTGGCACCTCAAGTACTACGGTACTACCCCGACGGCAAGTTCTCAGACAGCGTCGACTGCATATCCATCTGCCTGGATCTTCATGATCCTAAACCAAGGACGTCAAGGCGCAGTTCAGGGTCAGTTTACTCGACATGGATGGGAAACCGGTGCCATCGTACAGCATAACGGTACGAGGCTTCAGATTCGCAAAACGGCGGGGATACCACACATTCATCAAGAGGAAGGTCTTGGAAGAATCGGCATATCTCAGGGACGATTGCTTCAGCATCAGATGTGATGTCACCGTCAGCAAGGAGATCCGCACGGAAGCCACCACCGCCACGCAGTTCGTCGTCGTGCCGCCGTCCGACTTGCACCGGCACCTCCTTGATCTCCTGAGGAGCCAACAGGGAGGAGATGTGGGCTTCGAGGTCGGCGGCGAGCTGTTCACGGCACACAGGTACATTCTCGCCGCTCGGTCAACGGTCTTCGCGGCGGAGCTCTTTGGGCCGATGAAGGAGAAGACCGCAGCTCGTGTACGGATCGACGACATGGAGGCAGGAGTGTTCAAGGCTATGCTACACTTCATCTACACCGACTCCATGCCCGAGATGGACGACGGCGAGGACAAAATAGCGATGGCACAGCATCTGCTTGTTGCGGCGGACAGGTATAACCTAGAGAGGCTGAAGTTGATATGTGAGGAGAAGTTGTGCAACTACATCAACACAAGCACGGCAGCGACTACGTTAGCATTGGCTGAGCAGCATGGCTGTCGCGGGTAGGGGTGTAAATGGGTCGGGTAATACCCGACCCGTACCCGTGAATTTTTTACCCGAAAAAACGGGTACGGGTTCGGGTACAAAGTTATCGGGTACATGTACGGGTACTATCCGGATACTGAAGGGTCGGTACGGGTCAGGTACGGGTCGGTTGATACCCGAAAATACCCGAACTTGAATCGGTACGGTACCCGCTAAATGTTAAAGTCGGTGCCGATTCTGATAGCACTTGTAGGATTTATTTAAAATAGTAAACCATCTCGAAAAATTATGAAATTTTTTCTATAAATACTAGATAAAATTTAGAATCTAAGAAAATACTAAACCAAGTAGAATGATGAGATAATAAATTATTAAAATACAAAACCCTCTATGAAGCTAGCATTGACTAGTAAAAATAAGTTGATATTTTTATTTATGTATTTGCAAATAAAGTATTCTAAAACTATAGAAACTTAATTATGAGCATATATGGTTACTATAGGCATGTACTTAAGCCGCTTAAAAAGTCCTACAGAGTTGCATACATTGCATAAATACGTGTAGTTGCACCATGCATCATACACCATGTTTTTATATATTCATTTTAGTAATATTTTTATAGTTAGAGACCAATTATTTTTATCACATTTTTTTATTTTTTTGTATAATTTAACTCTAGACTTGAGATCTTGATATATGCATGAAGAAATTTGTTTTGTATAATTTAACTCTATGTGTTAAACTATGTATGTGAATTTCACTTCATGTATTGGACTTCATGTATTGGACTATCTATGTGTTTTCATCGCATGTTTTGATTCTAGGTATTTTGTGCTCTACCCGATGAAGTACCCGTTGTCTCAGATTATACCCGTCCGAATACTACACGAACCCGATTTCTACCCGCTCAGAGAAAATGCTACCGTTATCTGTACCCTACCCGATTTTTACTACCTGTGCCTGCATCTGCATTCGGAGAAAAAATAATAGGGTAGGGTATGGGATGACCTACTACCCGCCCGAACCCGACCCGTTTACACCCCTAGTCGCGGGCTCAAAGATGCTTGCTTGAGTTTCATCAAGTCTCCTGGCAACGTCCTCAAGAAGTTCTTGGAGAGCGATGGCTTTGAGCACCTGACGAGCAGTTGCCTCTCTCTTGTCAAAGTTGGTGATCATGTCTATTTGAAAGTATCACCTCTATGTGGAATTCAGCGCTTCCAAAATCGTGGGAAGTTAGCCTCTCGGTACATTGGACCTTACCAAATCCTCGAAGAGATGGGTGAGATGGCATACAAACTAGAATTGCCACCTCAGCTATCCGAAGTTCACAATGTCTTTCATGTGTCCCAACTCAAAAAATGTCTTTGTGATCCCACCGAGCTCACCAACATAGAAAACATCGATCTACAACCCGACCTCTCATATCGGGAGCATCCAATTCGTATTCTGGAAGAAGCAAAACGGTGGACAAGAAGTAAAACTCTCAAGATGTTAAAGGTCCAATGGAGTAACCATACAGAAGACGAAGCCACATGGGTAGGGCTGGAAATTTGGCTCGCGGCTCGCAGCTCGGCTCGGGCTCGGCCAGGCTCGGCTCGGCTCGGTCAGGCTCGCGGCTCGGAGCGAGCCCGAGCCGAGCCTATTTTTGTGGCTCGGTTTTTCAGCGAGCCAGCTCGGCTCGGCTCGCACCGGCTCGCGAGCTGCTCGTTGGCTCGGCCCAATTAACCCATATGAGCAAAATCCTAAGCGATACCTTCTAAATTTTGAATTCTTGAACCCTTGATGATGCAATGTCACTATGTCAGTGTTTATATTTACTAATTATTCTATTGAACCTCTAGGTTTACTAATTCTGAATGCAATGTTAGTGTTTACTAATTCTGAATGCAATTTCTTGAACTCTTGATAATGAATGCAAATACAATTATGTTTTTTTGTTAGTAATATCTTGACTTTATTACTTAAAAGCTATGTTGTTTAGTCATTTATGAAGTTTTATATTAAAATTTGAAAAAAAAACTCTTATTGGGTGGCTCGGCTCATGAGCCGAGCCGACCTCGAGCCGAGTCGAGCCGACTTTTTGGGCTCGCCTCAGGGCCGCTTGGCTCGGCTCGCCACTTGATCGAGCCGGACCGAGCCGAGCCGAGCCCGGCTCGGCTCGGCTCGTTTCCAGCCCTACACATGGGAAAGAGAAGACCATCTCCAGAAAGAGTTTCCTGATTTCTTTGGATGTTAGTTAAGACAAAAACATCCGGTTGATACCTATACACTCCCGTTGATAGGTTTTTCCCTCTCTTCTCAAGGAGTTGGCTGCCAATCTTTCTGCCTAGCCTCTATGATGATTAATTGGTGAGCGAAATTAACTATATTTGTTTGGTGATTATCAACAGAATATAAATATGGCGCAAAGGTTGAGCTCGTTCTGTACTCAATTTTTCGTAAAACAACGACGTCTATGCGTATTAGAATTTAGACTACATTCCATAAATAAATAAAATCATGCATGCAATCTGATTTGGGCACTAGAAACCATAGCAAGCATACAAAGCTAGACATATATAAATCTTTGTGATGGGAACTTGTAGTCGAATTTATATGTTACCATGTTTAAGTGCAAGAAACATATCAGTAAGTATTTTTTTAAAATAATTTCGTATGTGTGCAATCTGCTAAGGCCGAGCAAACTATATATACATGTACGAGGTTGACAAGCCATTCGAAGCTCGCTTGCAACCAAGTTTTCAGTTAAAAAAAATCGTAACACGCATAGACATGTCAGCTCCTTCAGCTTAAATGGTCTGAATAAACAACATCCCAAAGCACAGCTCAGGATTTATTATCCCCTGGTATCAAAAAGAAAAGAAAAAGCTTTATTATCCCTGGCAAGCAAGTTGCGTTGATTTTCAGTGTTCAAACTGATTACTATTCGACCATTGATCAAAACTCTGATACACCACGACTTCGATGAATCTATCAGGTTCTATTTTCTGCAAAATTCACTGAATATAAAGTTATGCTGCCAGCAGCAGAACATGCCTATATACCAGAGTAGATATGCTGATTGAGATTTCCGGGGGCAAAGACCAAAATTGTCAGATTAAGAATTGAGTGATGATCATCCAGATACACTCGCTTAACTGTAAAATGTGAATCACAGGAGCCATGCATCCAAAATGCAGGGTCTAATTACCTTATAAAAATCTCTAGACATGCGCGATAATATGACCATATCTCTGACTTTGATGAGTCCTGGGGCAAATGGCAAATGAAGAAGTCAGCAACTGAACGAGGGAGGTAGAGACTAGAGAGCCAGGGATTCTGAAAACAAGAGGTTAGGAAGACGTTGATTTACCTCTACTGACCTACTCCTTTGAACCAATCAAACCAAAACTCTTCAGCGGCCAAACCCGAGATTGAATAGAGACTGTCAATAATCCCAACTCTCATGAAGGGTAATTTCATAGTGATAATATTCTACAAGGATGCCAGTCCCCATGCTGATGTGGTGGTATTTGGCTGATGCATGAAAAAATTGGTAGGAAAGCATGGTTGTTGAATCCTAAACCTTGGTTTGCCACCATAAACATCAAGAAGTAACAAATTCAAGCAAGAAATGTTCCACAATCCACACTAATGAGTAAACATGTTTCAACTTCCAAGTCTGTACATCGAATTTCATAATTTATGAGCTTTGAAACAGGAAGAAAAGAAGATGATATTGCCTGTATGCATTGATATCGAGGGTACAAACATGATCTACAGACAAGGCAGCAGCTACGATTATCATTGTTACCCAAAGGAATTTTTTTTCCAGTTCAAAGCAATGCCATTTTTTACCTCTATTCTCGTCCTGGTAATGGGGACTCTGCTAATTACTACTGTTCAACTTAGAGCAAGTCTAATAAAGAATTAAAGACACTGGATGCCCTGGTCTCTAAAAAATCTCAGCTATTTTTGGGCAACTGAACAAGTACCTTTTAGCATAAAATCTCTCCTGGTATATTAAGGGCCAATACTGCCCCCCCCCCCAACAAGTAGCCCAAAGGAGAAATTCTTCAGGCCTGATCTCTGTTTGGTTCCTTGCATGAGTATTGCGTGGCATGAGTGGATATAGCTTTTATTATTAGTACTACTGTTTGGTTTCCTTGTATGTTTAAGAATTTTTGGCTCAGCTCATGCATCTTGCATCCAGCATACTGGCCCGAAGAAACGCAATCTCCGGCCTTCTCTCGCGTCCAGGCCCGCCGGATGCACTCCGCTCGCTCGCGAGATGCACAGTCGCCGCTCTCCCTCCACTCGCTCACATCTAGGGTTCCTCCCTCCGCTCTCCTCAGCCACTCAAGCCCCTCCGCTCGCCTCCCTCCAGTCGCCTCCTCCGGTTGACTCATCCGCTCGAGCTCTCCGGCAACCACCGCGGGTAACCTCCCTCCTCTCGCCTCCCTCTCCATGGCAGGAGCCGCCTCGACAACGACACAAGCGAAGATGCGGGCCGTGCAGTACGACGCCTGCGGCGGAGGTGCCGCCACCCTCAAGGTGAGCCACTCCTCTCACCTCCCTCCCCATGGCGGGAGCCGCCCCGATGATGACGCAAGCGAAGATGTGGGCCGTGCAGTATGACGCCTGCGGCGAAGGTGCCGCCGCCCTCGAGGTGAGCCACTCCTCTCGCCTCCCTCTGTAAGTTCAACCTTCATTAGTTATGGTTTTGGTGTTAATGACAAATCTAATATTGAGATTATCCATTAATGTGATTTTGTTATTAATGACAAATCTTATATCGAGACTAACTTGTTTATTTAGAATATCTTTGATTAGTCTCATCGCATTGAAATGGAAAACCCAAGGTATGTTTGCGTATTCATTCTTAGTGTTAGTTGCATACTTTGGAGTCAAGTTAAAGTATGAATGTCCCCATTATATTAACCACAAACGTGCATCATGTTTCCCAATCCACACATTACATGGATGCACATATTTAGGGGGAGTTTGTAGTTTAACTTGAAAGTCTCTTTGTATTGATCTATTCTTTATTGACACATATAAAGATCAAGACAAAGAAACTAAATCCTTGAGTATATATTTGAATTGCCTAGTTATAAGTATACTCATGGTAATATAGGATATACTCCAATACGATCAAATTGAATATGTGCATATTATGTCCAAGTCAATTATATTTATGCACATATACATGTGGGGTTTATTCTATAGTTGATGACTTAGAGTAATGATCATTTCCATATAGCTTACACATAATGGATCATTATTTTTCATCAACATGAGTATATGAAAACTTGTGTAGTTAATATATACTCACATCAATTTAAATGAAAATTTAAATTGAGTTCATTTGTCTTGTTAATCATTAAAGAATATTTCATCATGTGTTGATGGTGTTCCTTGATTAATTAAGGACAAATGAATAGCTCTTAAGTATAATAAAGCATGAGTTGCATTATCGTACTTAAGACACATATAAATCATTCAAATTGATTTAGGTTGTGCTCAATTGATCTAAAGGCATCCATTATGTGTTAATGGAGTGCAAGAGATAATTGAGACAACCGTGCATCTTGGACTAACGATTTTCATGAGTTGTGATTTGAGTTAGGTTAAGTCCAAGAGATAATTGAGAACGGGACAAGGACGGCATCATGAGGTGATGGACGTCAAGAGAAGATCCCGAAGTTGAAAGAGGAGTCGAGTGATGATCCCGGGGGAGTATCGAGTAAAGATCATAAAGACCCCAAAGGGGATTGCTTGTGTGCGGCGGTGAAGGTAAATGTTGAAGCTTCATGCTTTGGTTTCGCAAAACAATCTTTCTAAAATCGTGTGGTTGCTTGGAGCTAAGTTTTGCATGTGTTGCAAAAGGAGAGAGCTCAAGCACGAAGTTGATTTGGTGTTTATGAGTTTGTATGGAGCTAGAGGCTTGCATGTGTTGCAAGTAGAGAGCTCATACGGTTGGATTGGTTTTGGTGTGTTAAGTTTTGATTCGGTGTTGCATGGAACCAAAGAATTGCATGTGTTGCAATTAGAGAGTTCATGCATCTTGATTTGGTGTTGCTTGGAGCTAGACTTTTGCATGTGTTGCAAAGAGTAGTGCTCAAGCATGAAATGTGTTTATTGCGTTGTTTGCAAGTTCGTTGTGTGAATAAACCAAGGTTTATGAGTCCGGAATCCCGAGAGCATGTGAGTAGGGCTTGCAACGGGTGTTGGCAAGTTGACTGGGTCTTGTGTTGACCTTCACATGGTTAGGGGGATTAATCTCATAGACTCGGGTTTGATTTGCTTAATACGTTTTGCAAATAGATCTTGAGTTGATTGCGAAATGTGTTTTTACAAGTTGGTTTTGGTGATATTTAAAAATATATATGGGTGCTTAAATCATGAAAATGGGTGGAGATTGTAGCCCTCGTGATAAGCTTCGCATAGAATCAAAAATCACCAAAATCGGAGTTCGGAGTAAAAAGTTATGAGTGTTTTTGTGGCTGATCCAGTGGTTGGACCGGACAGAGGGCGGTCGGACCGGCCGGGCGGTTGGACCGGCCCGTGTCCGGTCGGACCGGCCGGGGGTGCGGTGCAACCGGCCCCCGTGCGGCTTGATTTTTCCAAAGCGCGTGTTTTTCGTTCGTTTGGGCGGTGTGACGGCCGTGGCGTGCGACCATCGTCTTGGTCGCGACCGGGCGTGGCGGTCCAACCGCCATGTAACGGTCATTTTTCTGACCGTTGGCTTGTGAGGGCCGGTCGGACCGGCCGAGGTCCGGTCGGACTGGATTTTCCTGATTCTGCCCATTTCGACCCCCAACGGCTAGTTTTGGCTTGGAGGCTATAAAAGGAGGCCTTGGGGTGTTGGGGCAAGCAGCTGGTGTTCTTGTGAGTTTTATGGGAGGTGGTTGCATGTGTTGCACTCCTCAATTTGATTCTTGAGCTTAAGTGTGAGCACTAATTGCATGTGTTGCAATTAGGAGTGGATTGAGTGACCTCTTGTGCATGTGTTGCACTTGAGGGAGGTTCTTGTGCATGTGTTGCACGAGGTGATCACCGGGAGCGCATTCGTTGTGCTCGGTGAAGTTCGAGCGAAGGAGCGGCTTGTTACTCTTGGAGGTTGTCGACTTCTAGACGGCGTAGGCGTCGTGCGCGGGAGCTCTCAAGGTTGTGAGAAGCCCCGGCGAAGTTTGTGAAGGTTCGGGTTGAGCCTACGCGCGAGCGTGAAAAACCACGACTAGTGGAAAGAGGCGAGTGCTCAAGCGGGAGCCGGTCCAAGTGTGGGCTTGCCTCAGCGTGGACTAAGGGAGACCGGGAAGTCTTCGAACACCACGGAAAAACATCGTTTGCCTCTTATCTCTTTTACTTTCAAGTATTTACATTTATTGTATATTGTTCAATTACTTGATAGTATCTAGAATTGCTTAGTATTAATTAGTTGTTCAATATAGCAATTCTTGTGTAGAGACATAATTTAGTTAAGTGCACTAGTGAGCCTAGTTGATTTAGGCTTTAATTGTCAAAACCTATTTATCGCTTCCGCATATATCTTTGATTAGGTTTTGACTTAGGGGTGTATTAGAGCGATCGATTTTAGTGAGCGATTAATTTTGTAAAACGCCTATTCACCCCCCCTCTAGGCGCATCCTCGACCCTACACCCTCCCCATGGTGGGAAACGCCCCGACGACGACTCAAGTGAAGATGCGGGCTGTGCAGCACGACGCCTGCAGCGGAGGTGCCGCCACCCTCAAGGTGAGCCGCGCGCATCTCATAGTTCTGCACTTTTGTTTGTGGAAGAGGGAATAGGGGCGGAGTCTTGTGTGCGTGTGCTACGCATAGATTAGTTAATGCTAGGTATGATATTGTTGAGAAACCTTGCTACCGGGTGTAGTCTAGGGTTTTTGACAGATCGAATACAATGAATAGGGAGACAGAGTATAGGGAGGAACAGAGATTTCTTTATTGCTTTCTCGTACGTGTATACAATGGGGGGGACCCCTCCTCTATTTATAGCCTCCATCTAGGGTTTCGGCAAATGGGCCATTATGGGCCTTCATGGGCTTTAGGGTTTCTTAACACTCCCCCTTGGGCTTTTTGCCGTGAAATGCATATGCCTCATCAAAACTCCAGAAAAACCCAATGGAAAAAATACTTGGAGAAAGAGTACATAGCATACGCTTGTTATGTTGCACGAATTGCCTCATTAAAACCTTATGTAAGAAAACTTTCGTGAAAAACTTACTAAGGAAAAAGAGTACAATTCACCCAAACTTCAATGTTAATCTTCAAGATCACGTTGGGTACTCAAACTTCAAGTTCAAGATTTATGTAGGAGTATGTAAAATATCTCCCCCTGAAATCTGCACTTCTCTAAGTCTCATCATCCCAATTCCTTTAACGCACCTTTCAAAAGTAGATACTGGGAGTGACTTAGTGAATAAATCTACGAGATTTTCACATGACTTAGTATGCAGTACCTTAATCTCGTTCATCTTATGCAATTCATGAGCATAGAAAAACTTGGGGTTGATATGCTTCGTGAGATTGCTCTTCACATATCCCATCTGCACTTTGGCAACACAAGCTGCATTTTCTTCATAGATGATTGTGGGAGATTGTTCAATGTTCAAACCACATGACTTCAGGATGTGGTGAACCATTCTTTGAAGCCATACACATTCACGGGAGGCTTCATACAAAGCAATGATTTCCGAGTGGTTTATCGACGTCGAGACAAGAGTCTGCTTAGACGACTTCCAGGAAACTGCAGTTCCTCCACAAAGGAAAATATATCCCGTTTGGGACTTTTCAGTATGCGGGTCCGATAGGTACCCAGCATCAGCATAACCGACCAAGCTTAGTTCATTCATATTTTTATAGAATAGGCCGAGGTCCTTACTTTCTTGTAGGTAACGGAAGATGTCCTTAACCCCTTTCCAATGCCTTTTGGTGGGTTCTGCGCTGTACCGGGATAGCAAATTTACGGCGAACGCAATGTCTAGCCTGGTGCTATTTGCAAGGTACATGAGCGCTCCAATTGCACTCAGATATGGGAATTCCGCTCCCAGGACTTCCTCCCCCTCTTCTCTAGGCCTGTATGGATCTTGGTCTGCTTGGAGTGATCTTCCGACCATTGGGGTTTTCGCAGGATATGATTTTTCAAAACCAAATCTTTCCAACACTTTCTGCGTGTAGGCTGATTGATGTACCAAGATTCCTCCTTGGATGTGTTCAAGCTGCAAGCCTAAACAGAACTTAGTTTTACCCAAATCTTTCATTTCAAACTCAGACTTCAAGTATGAGCATGCTTCTTCAATTTCTTCATCCGTTCCAATGATATTCAAATCATCTACATAGACGGAGATTATACAGAATCCGTTCGGGGATCGCTGTATAAATACACATGGACAATCTTCGCTGTTCGTATAGCCTTTCTTGCAGAGAAAGTCACTCAAGTGATTGTACCACATTTTTCCTGACTGCTTTAGCCCGTACAATGATTTCTCCAATTTCACACTGTACAGGTTTCTGTTTACTCTGTCTTGATTCGGGATAAGGATACCTTCTGGTACTTTCATGTATATCTCCGAATCCAAATTTCCATACAGATATGCTGTGACAACATCCATTAACTTCATTTTCAACTTCAAGTTGACTGCCATTGAGATCAAATATCTAAAGGTAATTCCTCCCATGACCGGAGAATAGGTTTCTTCATAATCAACCTCAGGACGTTGAGTGAAACCTTGAGCAACGAGTCTTGCCTTGTATCTTACAACTTCATTGTTTTCATTCCTCTTCCGAACAAAAACCCATTTGTGACCTACAGGGTTTATATGGGGAGGCGTGCGACATACTGGCCCAAACACCTCTCTTTTATTCAGAGAGACTAACTCTGCGGTGGTTGCCTTCTTCCAATCTTCCCAATCTAGCCTTTTCTTGCATTTTACGAGAGATGCAGGCTCGGGATCATGATCAATGATCGAGGCGATCTTCTTTGCAAAGTATGCATCGATATTGGCTGTTGCTCTATTTAGGGATTCTCCTGTTATTACAAAATTTATGACCATTTCGTCATGGGGTGCTTCATGCACTTCTACTTGCTCTTCACTGCTATTTCCCATCACAGGAGCAAGTTCCTTTAGCTTTTCATCGCCCATGTGTGTGCACACATTGTTTCCGGCGGCTTCCTACAATGGAAGATTCAAATCTGGAATTGCCTTTTCCATAGGCTTCTTTCCAGCACCAGGTCTCAACTGGCTCCCCTCTTTCCTTGAGGCATCTTTATGATTGGCTGTGGTAAGTCCTCTTACCCAGTTTTCTCTAGACGTCTCCGGGTACTTTGGGTTTGAGAAGCCAGATTTTCTGTCCTTTTCCTTTGAGGCCTTTGAACAGGATGAGGGATACCTTATGCTTTCTTTGGTACTTCCACCCTCTCTGGTGCATTTCTTGCAGGTACATGCGACTTAATCACGCCTTTCATATCACAAAAATGATCAGGCAGTTTATTCGCTAAATTTTGCAAATCAATTATCTTCTGGACTTCTTGATTTGCTTCATTAGTCTTGTGGTCATCATGCGGGATTCCAGTGGAATGCTATATGATTTCCCGGCATTTTTCATCCAAAGGTTGATTTCCTCCCCCTAATGATGAGAAACGGTCCTCGTCAAAGATACAATCAGCGAATCGGGCTGTTTGCAAGTCTCCAGTCATGGGTTCCAAATACCTGATTATGGATGCACTTTCATAACCAACGTATATCCCAGACTTACGGAGAGGGCCCATTGCAGTCCGCTATTGGGGCGGTATAGGTACATATACCAAACATCCAAACTTTCTAAGATGGGAAATCTTCGGGATGATCCCTTGCACTGGTTGCATAGGAGAATGGATGTTGTAGGCCGATGGTCTGAAATTGATGAGAGCTGCTGCGTACAAGACTGCGTGTCCCCAACAGGTGTTGGGCAAGTTACAACTCTGCAAGAGTGGTCTAGCAATGAATTTGATCCTCTTTATTAGTGCTTCGGCTAGTCCATTTTGCGTATGGACGTGCGGTATAAAGTGCTCAACTTTTATTCTTGTTGCTGTGCAATAATCATCAAATGCCTTGGAAGTAAATTCACCGGCATTGTCCATTCGAATGGACTTCACACGATGATCAGGAAAAGCATTCTTAATTCTGATGATCTGCGAGATCAGCTTTGCAAATGCATGGTTTCTGGTTGACAGCAAGCATACATGCGACCATTTCGAGGAAGCATCTATAAGCACCATAAAATATCGAAACGGCCCTAACAAGGGCTGAATCGGGCCGCAAATATCCCATTGGATACGTTCCAAGAATGCAGGGATTTCACTTTGCACTTTCATAATGGAGGGTCTAGTTATTAATTTCCTGGTGGCACATGCAGGGCACACAAAATCTTCATGATTCGGGAAATTCTTAACATTAATGCCATGACCCTGTGAGTTGTTCACTATATTTCTCATCATTCTAAGACCAGGATGACCTAATCTACAATGCCACAAAGAAAATAATTTAGAGTGTCTAAAGACAGTCTTCAAAGAAGTATACACTTCGGGTGCATGAATTTTCGTGTAGTAAAACCCAGATTCATATGAGGGACATTTTTCTAATATCATTTTTTCACATATCGCGTGCTTCACGATGCACAAGTATTCTTTGCCATTTTCTTCATTTGTTTCTACGTGAAACCCATTGGCGCGGATGTCTTTGAAACTTAAGAGAGTGCGCGTTGATTCAGGGTACAAAAGGGCTTCTTCAATGTCCAAAGTAGTACTCATTAGTAATATAATTGTGGCTCTTTCGGAACCTATTATATAGGAATCGCTTCCTGCGATTGTAGTAATTCTTTCAGCATTTTTCGTGATCGATTGGAAGTATTTGGACTCTCTTAGGATAGTATTTGTTGTACCACTGTCAACAATACATATCTCCTCCATTTGGGCGCTACACGATTTCTAGATAAAAGAAATATAATTCCAATTAGACAGTGGCAAAATAATTCAAATATTACTTGCAAAAATAGAATACTGGAATAAAGGATACATTACATATTCATTCATGAGAAATAAAAAGTATTCTCTTCGAGAGCTTACAATTCATTATTCAAAATTCATTAACAACCACAATCTAAAATAGATGTTAATAATGAGATTCATGCTTTGGACTTTCCCTGAACCAGATTCTTCTCCTCTTTAGTGATCTTCTTGCCACATAGAGAGATATTGGTACAAATTCTGTGCAAGGTAGAATTGTACTCGGCCACTGTTCTGTAGTCCGTAAACCTCAGGCGAACCTAATCTTGCTGTGCTTGGAGCAAGATGGTGGACTTGAGTTTCTCGAACTGCTTCTGAAGTGCAGTTCATAACACAGGTGCACTCTCCTTAGCCATATATTCATTCTTCAAAGTGGTTGAGAGGTGATGCCCGAGTAAGTGCAAAGCTTGATCGTTTTGCTCGGCAGTAGGTTGTGCGTCCTTCGAGGACCCTAGGCAGATGGCAGTTCAGAACTTCTTGTTCCTAAGCACGATCTTCAAATTTGATGCCCATGTTAGATAGTTCTGACTATTCAGGGTCAGTTCTTCAAACTCACGTTTGACAATGCTATACATTTGCATATTCATAAGATTCTTTCATTAGATTACTTCATGCAATCTAATAGAGAGTGGTTGCAAGATTCATAAATGCATAAATTAAATTCTCATGAATTTTCAGTAAACTAAAGAAAGTAATAAATACAAGATTCATAAATATTCACAAAGATTCATAGATAGTTTTGTGCATGTAGGTGATCGACTTCGTGTATGTGATCAGATTCATGCACGCGATCCGCTTCATGCGATTGGCTTCATAGCCTTCATGCATGCGATCGGATTCATGCGCACGATCGACTTCGTGCAATCGGTTTCATGCATGCGATCGGGTCCATGCGCACATGCGATCGGCTTCGTGCGCGCGGCTTTCCTGGTGCGGCGGTGGCCGCTTCGTGCGACATGCTTAAATTCTCATGAATTTACAGTAAAAGAGGAGAGCAATAATTGCAAAATGCATAAAAATATTCATAAATACTGCAAAGGAATGCTAGAAAATTAATACCACAGTCAAATAATTTTATGGAATTTTCTAGCAATTTTCCATAATTTTCCTGTTATTTTTCATTAATTTTCCGAATTTCTTACTGGTTTTTCGAAAAAAAAGAAAAAAAACAAAACAACAAACAAAACCGAGGGCAATAATGTCTTTTAACCGGATTGGATATTCTTCCGTCCGGTCATCTCCTTCACGCCTGCCTCTCCACACGCAAGCAACTGCCGGCTTCATCCACACGCGAGAGGGACCGGCGACAACCCGGGCGACGGCTTCGGGCCGACTTGGGCTATGGCGGCGGCGGCCAAGACGCGAGATGCGAGGCGAGACGACCGGCGGCGGCGACTTCGAGGCAGCCGCGACGCGAGGCCGACGCGGCCAGCGGCGGCGCTTCGAGCGCTGGTCAGTTGGTGGCAGATCATCGAGGCGCGGCGCGGCGACTTGCGCGAGGCGGACCGGCGGTGGGCGATGGAGAGGGCAGCGGCAGCGATCCGGGTGCAAGGACGGCGGCGGGGCTTCGAGCCGCCGAGTCAGGCGAGCCTGCGGTGGCACTTCGAGGCCGCAGGAGGTGAGCCGGCCGACGCACTTCGAGGCGGCAGGCGGTGTCCCCGAGGCGGTCCGGCGGCATCTTCAAGATGAGCGCGGGAGGCGGACCGGCGGTGCTTCATGCGTGGCTTTCGAGGAGCCGGCCCGGGCGAAAAACGAGGCGCCGCCGATGGTTCCGTTCGTCGGCGCGAGCGCACGGAGGAGAAGCGACGTGTGGTGACGTCTTCAAGACGAGCCGGGCGGGAGACAAACACTAGTGGCCGGTGGCGGACGGCGGCTTCGTGCCGCGTGGAGGCCGATCGGTGCTTCGAGCCAGGGATCAAAATTTTGTTTTTGAGAAAAAACCGGAGTGGGCCGAAATCCGAAATTTCGGCGAAATTCAGAAATTTCGGATGAAAGTCATTCAAAATTCAAAAAGCAAAATTCAAATCCGGTTCATTTGGCACCGAAATTTCGCCGAAATTACCCCGAAATTCGGCGAAATTACCCGAAATTTCGCCCAAATTTCATTGACTGAAAATTACTCTAAACGATGTTGAAAAATTTTGAAATTTTTTTTGTAGATTTCTGACATATTAGAGATGTTTTCATAAAATTTTCAGGTGATTATCAGTTCTGTGGATTTTTAAAAACTTCAAACATTGGTACTGTCCCGATGAAACATTGATCGGCAAAATTGAACCGGATGAAAAATAGTACAAACTACGTTAGAACATTTTGAAATTTTTTATGGAGATTCCTAACATATTTTTGATATTTATGTAAAAATTTTAGATGATGATAAAATGTGAGAAATGTTTAAAAATTTAAACATTGGTACTGTCTTGGTAAAGCGCTGAGCGGCAAGTTTCATCCGAATGAAAATTAGAACAAACAAGGTTATAAAATTTTAAAATTTTTTGTAGTTTCCTGACACATTAGATATGTTCTCATAAAATTTTTAGGTGATTATTAGTTCTGTGTATTTTTAAAAAATTCAAACATTGGTACTGTCTCGATGAAACGTTGATCGGCAAGTTTGAATTGGATGAAAAATAGTACAAACGACGTTGGAACATTTTGAAATTTTTTATGGAGATTCCTAAAATATTTATGATATTTCTGTAAAAATTTCAGAAGATGATCAAATGTGATGAATGTTTAAAAATTCAAACATTGGTACTGTCTTGGTAAAGCGTTGAGCGGTAAGTTTCATCCGAATGAAAATTAGAACAAACGTGGTTATAAAATTTTGAATTTTTTTTGGATGGTCCTAACACATCCATAATATTTTGATACAATTTTCATATGATGATCAAGTGTCATGAATTTTTAAAAATTCCAACAGTGCTACTATCCTATTAAAAGGCCGATGATCAATAATAGATTTACTTTAGCAATAAAAAAGGTTTAAATTTTTTAACAATTTTAAATAAGGGTGACAAGGAATGCTTAATATCTCATAAAAATTTTGAATCATGATCACAGTCTAGTGAATTTATAAAATTCTTATAAGGCACAGTGCCATTTATGTTCTTTCTCTGTTTGATTTTTGAAATATAATACAAAAAATTAAGTTTAGTGGTTACTGCATTGATATATTTTATTGAGAAAACAAAGAAAGCTGAAATTTTTTAAAAATTTTATAGAATAGTACTGAGGAAATTCTTAATCTAACAAGTTTACTGTCCTAATTATGTCCATTCTGTTTTTGATTTTTTAAAGATAACAAATGATGTTAAATTATTTTGAAAATTTTTGTGTAGGATTATAAGCTACTAGGAATGGTACCATAAATTGTTCAGACAATTATCAAGCCTGTAAAATGTTTTAAAAATCTGACAGCATTTCTCCCCAAATTTTAAAAAATCTCAAAAAAATAGTTTTTCAACAAATTTTCATGTAAGATCACTTTATTAGGGGTTATTGGACCTAATCCGGCCAAATCCGGTGCTAAAACTTCAAAATCCGGATTAAAAACCCGAAATTTCCCAAAATTATTGTAGCATTTACTGTAGCAAAATCAATTTTTTTTAAAAATTTTAAATTCGGCCGGTATATCAAAATTCGGGGGGGCCGAAAAGCGAAATTTCGGCGAAAATTCGCCGAAATTCGGTGGTTTTTTTATCCCTGCTTCGAGCACCAGGGTCTTCGTGCCCTTTTCTGTGAATGTACTGTAGCAACAAGAAATAGTAGCTTCGTGCTACGTAAGATTGTAAAAACGATGTACCAGAGAAAAGAACCAGAAAAAACGCATACGAATTGTAGCTTCGTGCCACGCAGATGCATACATAGGATTCTTATGCGAGATTAGATCAATCCCCGTATCTCACCTTTTCAATTCTGCGGTGGTAGAGGCTCGTGCTGATAACGTGTTGAGAAACCTTGCTACCGGGTATAGTCCAGGGTTTTTGACAGATCGAATACAATGAACAAGAAGACAGAGTATAGAGAGGAATAGAGATTTCTTTATTGCTTTCTCATATGTGTATACAATGGGGGGACCCCTCCTCTATTTATAGTCTCCATCTAAGGTTTCGGCAAATAGGCCATTATGGGCTTTTATGGGCTTTAGGGTTTCTTAACAGATATGACTAGTTAATTGGTAAATCAGATAATTTCATTGGCTAATTGGTTAGTTGGTACTGGTAGTTGCATCCATTGTTAACCCCCGGTCTGGAAATCGCTATTAGCTCGTCTGATTATACAAGTAATAGTGGTAGGTCTTCCTTTCTTGGGATTTTTTTGGTTCGAACAATGAGTATTTAGCTTATTGGAGCATTTCAAAGTCAAATTAAATTTGGTTGGTGTACATAACTTTGTGGTGGATGATTATAAAAAGCAGCGAAGATAATCTTTCTGTTTTGTCTTAAGTAAGCAGTAGACGTAAGATTCAGACGGATAAAAGTAATCTGCTGCCGGTGTAGTCAAAAGAGTCAATCGGATGACAGACTAATTTGTGTGATTCTGATTTAGTCAAAAGAGTAAGAGCAAGCCTAACCCACCCCCTATACCTCCTCGTATCCTAAATTTTAAGGAGAATTGGAAAAATATGAGCTCCAACCCACTCCCTATTAGGAGTCCCTATTTTAGAGAAGCCCCTTCTCACCCCTATATTTAAAGGCTTTCTCCTTCCTTTTATTATTTTTTCATATTTTTTTATTCATTAATTCATGGGTGCATAGTAATAATAATGTTTAGATAAATACTCCGGTCTTAAAAAAGATGACGTTTTAGACACTGGTTAGAATACCAATGCTATGTTTAATAGGGAGTTTTCTTACTCTTTTACCCTTATTAACAATACATCATAAATATGGTCATAAATGGTGTCTAGCGTATCTGGTGGGAGTACTTCTCTCTAATCAAGAAGTCCTCAAGGTGAATTTGTTGCATGCAACATGCTTTTTTTGCGTCAGTTTTGCATGAAGCACTAATTTTGCATACGCGCGCTAGTTTAGCCATGCATGGCGCCAGTTTCACGCGCGAGTTTAGTGAGTATGCATGGCGCGGTAGTTTAGCTATACCGCACTCGTCGGACGGCGCCGCTCATCCAACGCGCGGGAGACCATCCGATATTTAGTGCTCTTGGCGCCGCTTATCAAGGAAAAAGCACGCGGCTCGCTCGGCTCCATGCACGTAGCGTTTAGTCCTGCTCAAGCCGAAGTGCCGAACGTTAATCGCGAGCATACGCGCCGGGGGGAGCGCGAACAGACTCGCGTAGGTTTTCCGTTCCTATTCCATGTCGCTGAAGACGCCGTCGTCTTTGCCGCATCAATTCGCCTATGCAAGTACTGCTTAAACTCCTGTAGCATCTCATTCTATCTTATTCAACACAAGAGCCATGGATCTGAACTTTCATCTTCTTCAGAATTTGACGCCTTTTCATATGCAAGCATTTACAAGTCTGAACTATACTTTCATCCTCTGTAGCCTATGCCGTTTTGCTATATCAGTCTATTTGAGCTAGTCTTTGTTCTCCGAAGGAGCAAAAAATTACTCAGAGAACTACTGCTTACACTTCTAACATGCAACAGAAATTTACCGCTAGAATTCATTCTATGCAGTACAGAAAAATTCATAGAAGTTAACTCACCCTCTTTATCTACGATGTTGAGTTCTATCGCCTATTCAAGAGAGCATTTATTCTCCGAATAAGGAGAAAATTTCATGACAGACTCCCACTTGCAGTGATACCTTGCCACAGAAATTCGCCGCTCGATTTCATTCTGTATTACCCAGTAAAAATGATGGAAGTCAGCACACGCTCTTTTGCATACACCGTTTGGCTCTATTAGGCTATTCAGTCGAGCATTTGTTCTCCGAATGAGCTAAAAATTTCACAGAAAACTCCCACTTGCACCAAAAATATGCCACAAAAATTCGCCATTCGAATTCATTTTATATTGCCCACAAAAAATCATAGAAGTCGACTCACCCTCTGTTGCCTATGTCGATTTGCTCTACAGCCTATTCAAGCTAGTCTTTGTTATCCGAATGAGCTAAAAATTACCCAGAGGACTCCTGCTTACACTTCTAACATACAACGAAAATTCGCCACTAGAATTCATTCTGTGTAGTACAGGAAAATTCATAAAAGTTGACTCACACTCATTGCAGCTACGCTATTCGGTTCTATCGCAAATTCAAGAGAGCATTTATTCTCCGAATAAGGAGAAAATTTCATGATAGACTCCCACTTGCGGTGATACCTTGCCACAGAAATTCGTCGCTCGATTTCATTCTGTATTATCCAATAAAAATCATGGAAGTCAGCACACGCTCTTTTGCATACACCGTTTGGCTCTATTAGGCTATTCAGTCAAGCATTTGTTCTCCGAATGAGCTAAACATTTCACAGAGAACTCCCACTTGTACCAAAAATGTGCCACAAAAATTCGCCATTCGAATTCATTCTATATTGCCTACAAAAAATCATAGAAGTCGACTCACCCTCTGTTGCCTATGTCGTTTTGCTCTACAACCTATTCAAGCAAATCGTTGTTCTCCGAATGAGATAAAAATTATTCAGAGGACTCCTGCTTACACTTCTAACATGCAACAGACATTCACCACTAGAATTCATTTTGTACAGTACAGGAAAATTCATAAAAGTTGACTCACCCTCTTTGCCTACGCTATTCGGTTCTATCGCCTATTCAAGAGAGCATTTATTCTCCGAATAAGGAGAAAATTTCATGATAGATTCCCACTTGCAGTAATACCTTGTCATAGAAATTCGCCGCTCGATTTCATTCTGTATTACCCAGTAAAAATCATGGAATTCAGCACACGCTCTTTTGCATACACCGTTTGGCTCTATTAAGCTATTCAGTCGAGCATTTGTTCTCCGAATGAGCTAAAAATTTCACATAGAACTTCCACTTGCACCAAAAATGTGCCACAAAAATTCGCCATTCGAATTCATTTTATATTGCCCACAAAAAATCATAGAAGTGGACTCACCCTCTATTGCCTATGTCGTTTTGCTGTATCAGTCTATTCAAGCTAGTCTTTGTTCTCCGAATGAGCTAAAAATTACTCAGAAGACTCCTGCTTACATTTCTAATATGCAACGGAAATTCGCCACTAGAATTCATTCTGTGTAGTACAGGAAAATTCATAAAAATTGACTCACCCTCTTTGCCTACGCTATTCAGTTCTATTGCCAATTCAAGAGAGTATTTATTCTCCAAATAAGGAGAAAATTTCATGATAGACTCCCACTTGCAGTGATACCTTGCCACAAAAATTCGCCGCTTGATTTCATTCTGTATTACCCAGTAAAATCCATGGAAGTCAGCACACGCTCTTTTGTGTACACCATTTGGCTCTATTAGGCTATTCAGTCAAGCATTTGTTCTTTGAATGAGCTAAAAATTTCACAGAGAACTCCCACTTGCACTAAAAATGTGCCACAAAAATTCGCCATTCGAATTCATTCTATATTGCCCACAAAAAATCATAGAAGTCGACTCACCCTCTGTTGCCTATGCCGTTTTGCTCTATCAGCCTATTCAAGCTAGTCTTTGTTCTCCGAATGAGCTAAAAATTACTTAGAGGACTCCTGCTTACACTTCTAACATGCAACAGAAATTCACCATTAGAATTCATTTTGTGCAGTACAGGAAAATTCATAAATGTTGACTCACCCTCTTTGCCTACGCTATTCGATTTTATCGCCTATTCAAGAGAGCATTTATTCTCTGAATAAGGAGAAAATTTCATGATAGACTCTCACTTGCAGTGATACCTTGGCACAGAAATTCGCTGCTCGATTTCATTCTGTATTACCCAGTAAAAATCATGGAAGTCAGCACACGCTCTTTTGCGTACACCATTTGACTCTATTAGGCTATTCAGTCAAGCATTTGTTCTCCGGATGAGCTAAAAATTTCACAGAGAACTCCCACTTGTACAAAAAATGTGCCACAAAAATTCTCCGTTTGAATTCATTTTATATTGCCCCTAAAAAATCATAGAAGTCGACTCACCCTCTGTTGCCTATGTCATTTTGCTGTATCAGCCTATTCAAGCTAATCTTTGTTCTCCGAATGAGCTAAAAATTACTCAGAGGACTCCTACTTACACTTCTAACATGCAACAGAAATTCGCCACTAGAATTCATTTTGTGCAGTACAGGAAAATTTATAAAAGTTGACTCACCCTCTTTGCCTACGCTATTCGGTTCTATCGCCTATTCAAGAGAGCATTTATTCTCCAAATAAGGAGAAAATTTCATGATAGACTCCCACTTGCAGTGATACTTTGCCACAGAAATTCGCCGCTCGATTTCATTCTGTATTACCCAGTAAAAATCATGGAAGTCAGCACACGCTCTTTTGCGTACACCGTTTGGCTCTATTAGGCTATTCAGTCGACCCACTCTCTATTGCCTATGTCATTTTGCTCTATTAGCCTATTCAAGCTAGTCTTTGTTCTCCAAATGACCTAAAAATTACTCAGAGGACTCCCGCTTACACTTGTAACATGGAACAGAAATTCGCCACTGGAATTCATTCTATGCAGTACAGGAAAATTCATAGAAGTCAACTTACCCTCTTTGCCTACGCTATTCGGTTCTATCGCCAATTCAAGTGAGTATTTATTCTCTGAATAAGGAGACAATTACATGATGGACTTCCACTTGCAGTGAGACCTTGCCATAGAAATTCGCCCCTCAATTTCATTCTGTATTGCCCAAGAGCACTAAATATCGGACGATCTCCCGCGCGTTGGACGAGCGGCGCCGTCCAACGCGCGTTGGACCTCCCCCGGCGCGGTGTCATGCTAGTTTACTCATTAGGGCATGTACAACAATAATTAATGAGCCGTTTGCAAGTTGCCACGTAATCTTTATCATCCTATGTGGCATAGAATTAATGAGAGAGGCACTTGCCGTCTCTTCGCGAGAGGACGGCAGTGGCCTGTGCTCCGATGCAAAATGACTGCTCCGTCGCCCGTTGTTGGAAAGAAGCCGTCTATATACTCATGCTTGATCACGGTAATTTATGGACCTATGCATAAATTAATTAGTTTATAGACTGCCTGACAGACAAACCATTGTAGAAGTTATGTGCTTTGTTGTCTTTATGCGACATGGCATACACTTACAGATAGCAGCTGTTTAGACTGTTGTACATGTCCTTAGGCGCTGCATGCAACATGCTTTTTTGGCTCTCTATTAGGGGAACATATCCTGCGCACATAGACCTCCTCATGCACATACGCACACAGCAAATCTGGACCTTTCTTCGTTAATCCAACGCACAGTGCCCAAATTGCAAAAAACCCAAGACCTCCTTCTCGGCTGCCTCTGATCGGCTCATTGGCGCGCTTCTCCTTCGCGTTCGTCTCGCTCACACCCGACGCATCATTTGGATATTTAAATAAGTCTTAAAACACATTATTAGTTTATGATATTTTTACTAGATGTAGAGATACCATTGAGGTTCCCATGGAAATTTTCACAGCTCCATTTGCTATCCCAATATTTTACACAATTTCTGATAATGCATCATTTGGATATAAAAGTTGTTGTTTTATTTTTCTTCCTCATTTCCTTATGTGTAAAATTTCATTTGATGGCTGAAATAGCTTATTTACATGCTCAGGATCTTCTAATAAATTTTTCCAAATTTTTGCTTTTTGCTTCTTGGCCTTTTCTCCCTTTCATTCTTTATTTCTTCTTTATTTAATTTTTCTTGCAACACAAAAGACAAATAAAATCCAAGAAACTTCAAATAAAACCAAGAACATCAAGAAAATTCTAAAAATATTCACATCCAAATTTAAATATTATATTTTACTGTTCTTGGATTTTTGGGCTGTTATAGCACCAAACAAACCATCTTGCATTCATTCAACATGTCTTTCATGAGCTTGCATGATTCGTACGGATCAGGCTAGAGACGTACGGGAAACCAAACACACCCTAGTCCAACCAGGGCCCAACATTGCTGACTTCTTCAAGCAATCTAGATATCCAAACCTTGTATAGTTCAGTGGGCCAAATATGGGCGCTTACCCTGAGGCATCCTAGATGCATATTACTCAATTACCCAACAGCTTACTGTATTGAACCTATACCAATAATATCTATAATTATGCTCTAATACATATCAGCACAACGTGTTAGCTCCAGATGGTAATATTAGACAAAGTTGTTCAGCTGTCCCATATTGTGAGAACTAAGCACTTGAAACTCAATGTTGACCAAAAGTTTATTATTATTACCACATATCCACAGCATACAGTAAAGATACCGCTATCATTTTTCATTTTAGTTTAGAACAACCGCTAGTTGCTGATATCGAAACTCATGAAACAATGGAAACACAGGTTGACCACTAGTTAGATGTTGAGTTTTCAGCGGCACACTTAAATCATATACTTTGTACGGCTTCAGAGCTTCCATTGACGAAGAGCAAGATAGAGAAGAACTGAACTTACCCGACAAAAGATCTTCCCTGTAATAAGACCATAAGATACAGGACCAAATTTCCTTGAATCCCTCGAAGCATAAATATTATCTCCCTGCACCCAAACATGACCTTGTGGTACCTATAATTATACATCACCCAAAGTAAGAGCATGAAGTGATGGCACATTTTGTAAAGAACATAGTCATAAAAAAAAAAGAATACAAAACCAAACAAAGCATGGGACTCGTCAGGTTTCAAAATTGCAGCTAGGAGTCCACTGAAACCACAACGAACATAAATAGAAATGAGTTTCAGTCTTTAGAAGAGGAATATCACTTTAGATAGTTTTTTATCAGCCAAAACTCAACGAGCTAAAATTGTGCTTGAAACATAAGAGCTACATCTTCTGATAGAGGTCATAGTGCTGGCGTACGTCTTAACAGCATGAAAGTCTGGCCATCCATTCCTAATCCATTCCTAGCTCATCAGGTGATCATATCAGCAGTGATTGTCATTTAGGATTAGTAGCAGTGACACCATATCTTGTTGGATGCAGAACTACTCCAGGCAATGCGGATCACCTGGTCTCTCGCATTATGTTTTCCTCAGCTCACATAAAGCAGAAAAAGTGGAGTGCGCAGAGAAATTTATCGGTCATGTACTTAAAATCACAAACGTGCCACAGCTTAAGCAATCGATGCATATGTGACAGTGATATTTGTGCACGTCAGCTCACCGAAATGTAGTAGACTAGTACTGTCTGAAACCTTGTCAAAAAAATCTAAAATTCCCACAATCGCAAATAAACCTGGCAAATTCAGTCACCGTCACTCACAACCCAATTAAGCACTAAATTGTCACCATAGAAAAGAAAACTGTAAACAGTGATCGGTTAATCACCCGACTACAGTTGAAATGTTAAGCATCTGGAATCCCATCCTCTAGCGTTAGTGCACTAGACCACACATGAATGTGTTGATTGCGACGTATGATTAATCATGTCCATAAGTTATGTGACCATAACAACGTCGATACCCTCATAATTATCTGTGAATATAATACTGTTTGTGTTGTACAAATACAATTAGGTTATGTGAAGAGCAATATTTGCTCTAAGTTATTTTATCCTCACAAACTCCAGAAGAACGGTCAGATAAAGGGAATATCCTCACTGCAATCGAGAAGTCAGAACCACGGTGCAACCCAACTAGAAAAAGTTTCAAAAAATTCTGAAAAAAATCATGGATGTACATCTCAGCTTACCCCATCTACATATAAAATTTCATGATCAAATTCGTCATGTGCTAAGAGTAATAAAAAAGACAAATTTGATCATAAACAAGAATAAGATTATTGTTCATGATCAACTTTGTCTTTTTGTAACTTCTAGCACAGGACGAATTTGATCATGAAATTTTATATGTAGATGGGGTAAGCTGAGATGTACATCCATGATTTTTTTCAAAAAATTTTGAAACTTTTTCTAGTTGGGTTGCACCGTGGTTTCACCAACTCTCTGGTTGCACAGGATATGTTCTTCAGATAAAGATCTTGCAAACTAAGTCATGTGAAAATCTTGCAAATTTATGTACTAAGTTCTTGCCTAAATCCGCATTTCAAAGATATGTTAAAGGCATTAAAATGAGAAGACTTAGAGAGATGTAAAGTTCAGAGAGTAAACTCTTGAACCATAATCCTTATTATGATCCTGAAGATCCTAATATAAATCCAAAATAATATAAGTTGTAATTTACCTTAATGAGTTTTTTTGAAGTTTTCTCACATAAAAATTTTTAATGACCCACATGTCGTCGATCCGGCACTCGTACGTCTTCTCCGCCGTATGCATGCATGCGTCTCCTCGACTGCTCGTGTGACGCGCGCGATTGATTCTGCAAGCTGTAAGCTAGAAATATTATATTGAATCGAATAATATTGTATATGTCACTTTTCCAAATAGACCAAAGCTGATGTGTATAGCTAAGAGCCAGATGAGGTGGCTTTATTGTATATATCCTTATTTAGTAGCCAACTTTATACAGAAGTATAGGTATATTATTTGTGTCAAGAGAGAAGAGATAATTATTGCATAACATCTAGATACAATCTTTAGAAATAGTTATAATATAAACTGATTTTTAGCTTATTATTAATTTACAGTGAACTTTACTATTTTACTTGCTCAAAGCGTGGTACTAAGAAACACTAGCCGTCAGGAAGAGCAAAAGTACAAAGAAACAGAGGAGGCACGAAACTGGCGGCTCCTCGGTTTCCCATCTCGACGCATGCACGTGTCGTCGATCCGGCACCTCTTACGTCTTCTTGCCTCCTCGACCGATGGATACTCTCCGCCGTACGCATGCATGCACGCGTCTCCTCGACTGCTCGTGTGACGCGCGCGATTGATTCTGCCCATGCAACAAATTTTTTTAACGCTTTTACTGTAGCAAATTTTACTGTTTATCGAAGAAAAATATTGTACGTGTTGGTAAAAATATTGCACACGTATAAAAAATATTACACACGTATAAAAAATTTTACGGTGTATCCGAAAATTTCGGACGTTTATATTGAATCGAATCCACCACACGGATTGGTTGTGCAGCCCGGCTGTTTCACAGCTGCAGTGCAGTCCCCAAACAGAAGCTCAAAAGATGTACTCAAACATAGTCCGAAGTCAAACTCGGCCCAAGCGTAAAATTGTTCAGCCAAGCAGAGCCTGAACCGAACGTTTTTTTTCAGCATATCAGTTGACTAAAAACAACGGTGCTTCTATACAAGGGTTCTAAATTTCGCTTTCGGGTTACATACGGGTACCATCCGAAATTCAAAATTTCAGCAAAATCATGTTATTTCAAATGAAATCTAGATGAAATTGAAAAAGCAAAATTCAAATACCGAATTTTTTGCGCCGAAATTTCAACCAAAAATCAGCAATTTCGTCCGAAATTGCCAAAATTTTTACAAATTTCAATGGAATGAAAAATATTTCAAACGATGTCAAAAAATTTTAAAATTTTTTTGTGGAGGTTCCTGATACATCAATGATGTTCTCATAAAAATTTCAGACAATTATCAACCATGTCGAATTTTTAAAAATTTAAACATTGCTACTGTCCTGAAAATGTTAATCGACAAGTTTAAACCGATTAAAAAATGGCACAAACCATGTTAGAAATATTTAAAAAATTTGTGCATGGTTATGATGCATCAATAATATTCTTATAAAATTTTCCAAAGATGATCAAGCTTCATGAATTTTTAAAAATTCAAATAGTGCAACTGAAAGTTGACCGACAAATTTTAAAAGAATGAAAAATATTCAAACCATGTTAGAAAATTTTAAAAATTTTTATAGATAGTTTGTCACTAATGTTACCACAAAATTTTAAGACCATAATCAATATATTAAGACCCTGTTTGGGAGAGCTTCGTTTGCAGAGCTAAAAGTAGACTTGTAAGGTTATTCCCAGGGAGTTTCAACTGAGTTTCATTCTCATTAAATGACATGACACATCATCATGTTTAGTGACATGGCAAGATAATTATGAAGAAAGAGATAGAGAGAGTTTCATAGGAGGTAAGAGAGTTTCATCTAGATGAAACTTGAGATACACGGTTATCTAGACAAAAACTGATGTGGCACTTTTGGAAACTGAGAAATGAAACTATGCACTGGGAATGGCCTAATGGTCATGGACTGGCCGCCGCTTCATTTGCAGAGGTCTAAGGGCAGTCCCAACCCATGGTGTCCATGAGTAGTGTCTAAAGGGGAGAGAGAGCAATAAACCAATGCATAGTTTCCCAACCCATGGTTTCCATGAGTAGTGTCTAGAGGAGGGAGAGAGCAATAAAGCAATGCATGAGAGCAATAAACCAATGCATGCACCACAAATACAGCTTGGTAAGCGCGCAGAAATGTCCAACCCCAATTTTGCTAGTTTCTTGAGTCTTGGTACCCGCGTCGACCCAGTTTCTTGCATGAGACACGGTTTCTTCGTTTTTCTTTCTCTCCCTTCCTTAACTCCTATGCCACATCAGATTTTTGCTTAGTTGGCAGCGTAATTAATTCTATAAACATCAGCTGAGGTAAAGGATTGGGAATGCCCTAAGCAAAACTAATGACATCCACTTCTCCTCGTGTTCCGGCCTACTAGATCGATATACGGACTTCCTTGTTAGCGAGTTCCAAAAAAAGGCACATAATTCTAAGCGAACTCATGGACGATTCAAACAGACTTCATTTACTCAACTAGCATTCTATACGACTAGTTTGCTATCCTGCAGTCGTGTGCGATCGATGCATGCACCGTACGTGCACTTTGGTATATATGGCTGCCCGTCCGATCGCGTGATGTATCGCATTACACCCGACGTCCCGGCCGCCAGCAACGCCGAGACTCCATTGCTGCTACGTGCGTAGACCTAGACTATTTCCCCGTCCTCCGCATATGACGAACTCTTCAGCGACGTCCGCCGCCGGCGACGGCGACAGGCCATCGTCGTCGCAGACCGCGTCGTCCATCGTCGCCGAGGCTGTGTCCGGGTCGCACGTGCTCAAGATCGAGGGCTACTCCCGAACCAAGGGGCTCGGCAATGGCAATTTCATCACATCCAGCACGTTCAACGTCGGAGGCCACCGCTGGCACCTCAAGTACTACCCCGACGGCGATTGCTCAGACAGCACCGACTGGATATCCATCTTCCTGAAACTTCGGGATCCTAAACCCGACGTCAAGGCACAGTTCAGGGCCAGTTTACTCGACATGGATGGGAAACCGGTGCCATCGTACAGCAGAACCTGCAGTGAGATACGACACTTCAGTACCGAAACATCATCATGGGGATACGGCATCATCAAGAGGAAGGTCTTGGAAGAATCGGCATATCTTCTGACGAGCCAACAGGGAGGAGACGTGGGATTCGAGGTCGGCGGCGAGCGCTGTTCACGGCACACAGGTACATTCTAGCCGCTAGGTCAACGGTCTTCGCAGCGGAGCTTTTTGGGCCGATGAAGGAGAAAACGGCGGCTCATGTACGGATCGACGACATGGAGGCAGGAGTGTTCAAGGCTATGCTACACTTCATCTACACCGACTCCATGCCCGAGATGGACGACGGCGAGGACAAAATAGTGATGGCACAGCATCTGCTTGTTGCGGCGGACAGGTATAACCTAGAGAGGCTGAAATTGATATGCGAGGAGAAGTTGTGCAACTACATCGACACAAGCACGACAGCGACTACGTTAGCATTGGCTGAGCAGCATGGCTGTCACGGTCTCAAAGATGCTTGCTTCAATTTCCTGAAGTCTCCTGGCAACCTCAAGGAGTTCTTGGAGAGCGATGGCTTTGAGCATCTGACGAGCAGTTGCCCCTCTCTTGTCAAAGTGCTTGTTTCCGAGCTTGCTCGCTGACCGGCTGTTCGGCTTGGAAACAGCACAACTTAATTAGTTGTTATCCTGATATTTCTCCTTTCATAGCCTCATAGGAGATACATAGTAGAATGCAAATAAACGAGTCTAATGTTCATGTTGGGAAAATGCAACTATACGAGTCTAATGTTAAGGTTGTGGAAAGATAATGGATCAATGCTACTTCCTCCTGTCACAAATAGTTGCCGTTGTCAACAACGATATGCCTCAAGTTCATCGCTTCTCACGGCGATCTGAAGGCGGTCATGGCGAGTGATGGCTTTGAGCATCTGACGAGAAGCTGCCTCTCTCCTCAAGGAGTTGGCTGCCAATCTTGCTGTCTAGCCTCTATGATGATTGGTGAGCAAAATTAACTATATTAATTGTTTGGCGATTATCGATGGAATATAAAAATGGCGCAAAGGTTGAGCTCGTTCTGTACTCAATTTTTCGTAAAACAACGATGTCTATGCGTATTAGAATTTAGACTACATTCCATAAATAAATAAATAAATAAAATCATGCATGCAATCTGATTTGGGCACTAGAAACCATATCAAACATACAAAGCTAGACATATATACACCCCCTGTCCTCGGTTGATTTAAATCTTTGTGCTGGGAACTTGTAGTCGAATTTAAATGTTACCATGTTTAAGTGCAAGAAACATATCAATAAGTATTTTTTTTAAAATAATTTCGTATGTGTGCAATCTGCTAAGGCCGAGCAAACTATATATACCTGTACAGCATAGCTGCTAGCTAGCTAATACGAGATTAACAAGCCATTCGAAGCTCGCTTGCAACCAAGTTTTCAGTTAAAAAAAATCGTAACACGCCAGCTCCTTCAACTTAAATGGTCTGAATAAACAACATTCCAAAGCACGGCTCAGGATTTATTATCCCCTGGTATCAAAAAGAAAAGAAAAGGCTTTATTATCCCTGGCAAGCAAGTTGCGTTTATTTTCAGTGTTCAAACTGATTACTATTCGACCATTGATCAAAACTCTGATACACCACGACTTCGATGAATTTATCAGGTTCTATTTTCTGCAAAATTCACTGAATATAAAGTTATGCTGCCAGCAGCAGAACATGGCTATATACCAGAGTAGATATGCTGATTGAGATTTCCGGGGGCAAAGACCAAAATTGTCAGATTAAGAATTGAGTGATGATCATCCAGATACACTCGCTTAACTGTAAAATGTGATATCACAGGAGCCATGCATCCAAAATGCAGGGTCTAATTACCTTATAAAAATCTCTAGACATGCGAGAGCCAGGGATTCTGAAAACAAGAGGTTAGGAAGACATTGATTTACCTCTACTGACCTACTCCTTCGAACCAATCAAACCAAAACTCTTCAGCGGCCAAACCTGAGATTGAATAGAGACTGTCAATAATCCCAACTCTCATGAAGGGTAATTTCATAGTGATAATATTCTACATGGATGCCAGTCCCCATGCTGATGTGGTGGTATTTGGCTGATGCATTAAAAGATTGGTAGGAAAGCATGGTTGTTGAATCCTAAACCTTGGTTTGCCACCATAAACATCAAGAAGTAACAAATTCAACCAAGATATGCTCCACAATCCATACTAATGAGTAAACATGTTTCAACTTCCAAGTCTGTACATCGAATATTCGAATTTCATAATTTATGAGCTCTGAAACAGGAAGAAAAGAAGATGATATTGCCTGTATGCATTGATATCGAGGGTACAAACATGATCTACAGACAAGGCAGCAGCTACGATTATCATTGTTATCCAAATGAATTCTTTTTCCAGTTCAAAACAATGCCATTTTTTACCTCTATTCTCGTCCTAGTAATGGGGACTCTGCTAATTACTACTGTTCAACTTACAGCAAGTCTAATGAAGAATTAAAGACACTGGATGCCCTGGTCTCTAAAAAATCTCAGCTACTTTTGGGCAACTCAACAAGTACATTTTAGCACAAAATCTCTCCTGTTATATTAAGGGCAAATATGTGCGCTTACCCTGAGGCATCCTAGATGCATAGTGCTCAATTACCTAACAGCTTATTATATTGAACCTATACCAATAATATCTATAATTATGCTCTAATACATATCAACACAACGTGTTAGCTCCAGATGGTAATATTAGACAAAGTTGTTGAGTTGTCCCATATTGTGAGAACTAAGCACTTGAAACTCAATGTTGACCAAAAGTTTATTATTATTACCACATATCCACAGCATACAGTAAAGCTACCGCTATCATTTTCATTTAGTATAGAACAACCGCTAGTTGCTGATATCAAAACTCATGAAACAATGGAAACACAGGTTGACCACTAGTTAGATGTTGAGTTTTCAGCGGCACACTTAAATCATGTACTTTGTATGGCTCCAGAGGTTCCATTGACGAAGCAAAATAGAGAAGAACTGAACTTACCCGACAAAAGATCTTCCCTGTAATAAGACCATAAGGTACAGGACCAAATTTCCTTGAATCCCTCGAAGCATAAATATTATCTCCCTGCACCCAAACATGACCTTGTGGTACCTATAATTATACATCACCCAAAGTAAGAGTATGAAGTGATGGCACATTTTCTAAAGAACATAGTCATAAAAAAAAAGAATACAAAACCAAACAAAGAATGGGACTCGTCAAGTTTCTGTAACATTCTGAAAATTTAAATATATGAAAAATAAAAATTTAAAATTTAAAAATGAAATTTAATAAAAATTTTAATTAAAATTCAGAGAGTGAATTAAAATCTTATCCTTCATCTCCATACTTTGAAATACAACCTTATTCAAAGGATGAGCTGCAAAATAAAATTTCAAATCAATCAAAATATGAAATTGAGTTGAAAATAAAATTTACTTTTAAATTTCATTTAATCATAAATTATTTTGAATTTTGGTTCTTAAGAAATACTTTTAGAATAAATTCAAGCATTTATGGGCGAATTAAAAGCTATTTAATGTATCTTGACTAGCAATAGTAAAAATTTCAGAATTAAATGAAAATATTCCTTCATCATTTAGATCTGAAAATTTTATTTTACATTTAAAGTCAATAATTTCATCTACATTAAAATTTCAGAAATTAATAAATTAATTTTGGATATTTAAAATTCAAAAACAGAGATATTAGAAAACTAGTAATCTGATTGTCAGAATTTTAATAAATTAAATAAAAAATATTTAAATATAAAAATTTTAATGAATACTTATTAAATCAAGTGTAACACCTAAGAAAAGTTTCAAAAAGTTTTGAAAATATTTAAACTGTCTGATAATTCAAAAACAGAAAACAGAAATATGGGCACAGTACCTTGTCACAATTTCTGTAAATTCTATGTGTAATATTTTCCTCTAAAATTTATATAGTATGAATATAACTGGAAAATCATCATGAAATAAATTTCTCATTAAAATTCAAACATGATAGATAACCTATCCATTGAACCTCATCTCGTTCAGCTGGTAGCTAGTTCCTAATTTTGCTTGACATCCACCGATCCTCTCTCTGCCAAGCGGGCCCGAGTTCCTGTGCTGCCCCACTCGCCAGCCTCTTCACTGCATCATCTTCAACCTCCGTTCGCTGAAGCCCCCGAGCAATTCCTTCAGTGTGTCTCTGTAGCTCGCGTCACTCCTCTGCTATAAGCACCGCCCAACCAATGTTTCTCGGCCACGCCTCCGCCACGTCTCACCTCCGCCGTGTTTCCCGGAACCCAGCCATCATGTTCCTTCCTCGTGTCGCGTCGCAAGAAACCAGAAGAGAACTCAACCTGGGCAGGGCTCATCACCTCCATCCACGATTATAAATTGAGCCCTGAGCTCCTTAAGTCGCACACACTGCCCCTCATTTCCCTCTTCCTCTCTTCCAGTCAAACGCCCAAGGTCTCACTCATTTCCACCATTGCCGAGGAAGCTCAAAGCTTTGGAAACCACAAAATTCGAATGAAGCAATTGATCATTTCCTAATTGCTCTGAACCGTAGTATCACCAAGCTTGTAGATTCAAAAGCCCTCAATAAAATTTGAGAATCTTCAGCTAGAACTCGCCACCACCTTCCTGCCTTTCTTCTCCAAAACCGGTCACTGGTGGTGGCTCAACTCGATGCCTCTCCGGCCGAAATAACCACAAAAATGGAACCACCGTGACTCGTACATGCTAGAACAGCTACCCATTCAAGCTCCCGCGCCGTAGTTCTTCCTCCTGGCCTATCGCCATTAACGCCGCTGCTTGAAGCTCGGTGGCGCACCTCTCCGGCTTCTCTCTGGCCAAATCGGTTCCACCATCCTGAGTTTCTCGCGCGAGATCTTGCTCCTCGTGCCCTCGCCGTCGCCGAAAGATCGCCGGAGTCTCCTCGCCGGTGCGCCCTAGTCACTGCTCTGTTCTTCTCTCACTGCCGTGTGGGTCCTCCCTGTCAGTCGGCGCAAGAGGTCTCCATTCAACCAGTAAAATGCGCTTTCTCAACTCTGAAAACGTGTTTCCAATTTTCAATACAATTTCCAAACCGAATTAATTCAATTGTGAATATCTTTCTCATTTTTAATCCAAATGAAATCAAACAAAATTCTAAATTCATATAAAATCAAGTTCTTCCAGAATATACAAAAACATTTTGAAAAGGATCTTTGGATAAATTTGAAATTCAAATTTAAAGAGAAGACCTAAATATAAGCTTCACATAAAAATTCTACAAACTCACTCAAAATGGAATGAAACCAATTTTTATGAAATCCTTATGCTTCCAGGAACCCAAATATATAAATATTTGAATTTCATTTATGATTGAATCATTTTCTAATAAGAGTTAACCACAAGGCAATAAATAACCAAAAGTATATAATTTGTACAAAAGAAATCTAAAATGAACAAAGTTGATTTCTATATGCTAGTAAGTCAGTAGCTTATTCGAATATGCCAAAATATTTAAGAAATGAATTTGACTTCAATTGTTTCATAACTAAGAGCCAGATGAGATGACTTTATTGTACGTGTCTTTATTTAGTAGCCAGTTTTGTACGGGAGTATAGGTAGATTATTTTTGTATAAGAAAGAAGAGATGGTTATTACACAACATCTAGATACAATCTTTAAAAACAATTATTGTACAAGTTGACTTTTAGCCTACTATTAATGTGAAGTGGCCTTTGCTATCGTACTTGTTCAAAGGGTGATACTTGTTGGATGTAATCTTATAATTAGTTAAGAGTTTGATTAAGAGTCCATTTAGGAAAAGGAGTTCGATTAGGATAAGGAAATAGAATCCTATTCCGTTTGTGGGGGCTGAAGTTTTATATATAGATATGGAGGTAAGCCTTAGTTGTAAAAACAAACAGAGTGAGAAGTAACAAAGAGAAAATTATCCTAAAAATATTTTAGCGTTTTGTTCTAACAAGTAATATTAGAGCCAGTGCAAGTCGGCATGACGGGTCTCCCAAGTGCAAGCAGCGGCGTTGCGTGAGTTGCGTGAGAAAAGGTGCTCGCCCAGACGTAACAGATCACCACATCATGAGCACGATGTGCGGCGGCTTGTCCTCCCGAGCAGTGGCGTATTTACAGGGGGGCATAGGTGGGCTGAAGCCCGACCTGTGCCCCCCTCTAAGTTAGACAAATTTAGAGAAAACTCATCTACAAAATTAGAGAAGCTATCGAGTTAAATAATCGGTTCAGTGAATCTTCGATGGAGCTTTTGAGATGCATTGCTTGTCTAGACCCAAGAAATTCATTTGCAAATTTTAAACATGGTAGGCTTCTTCGGCTTTCAGAGATTTATTCTGATGATTTCTCATCATATGATCGTGTGATTTTGGAAGCACAACTTGACTTATTCATTGATGACTTGAGAAGAGAAGAATTTTCAAGTTGTGATGATCTTGCTAGTCTCGCGGTGATGATGGTTGAAGCAAAAAAGCATGTTGTTTATCCATTAGTCTATAGGCTTATTGAATTAGCATTAGTTTTATCTGTGGGCACAGTTACACTTGAAAGAGCTTTCTCGGCAATGAAGATAATTAAGACAGATTTGCGTAATAAGATAAGTGATGACTGGTTAAATAATCTCATGGTATGCAACATCAAGCGAGACATATTTTCTAAGATAGATATGGAAGATATTTTGCAACATTTTTAAAACATAAAAACTCGTAAATATCAACTATCAACTCTTAAGAAGTAATGATCGGTACGTTTTTTTCTTTGTAATGTTACGTATTTATATTATATACAACTGTTAGATAAGTGTTAGCATTTTTATATTATATATATCATTCTGTCATGTTCTATGTTCTGAAAAAAATACTATATATATTAATATTATATATATATATATTAGTTTGAAGGTCTCAATGTTAACCCTCTGCTTTCTAAGTTTCTGGATACGCCACTACTCCCGAGCCCACTACCTGCGTGCAAGAAGAGGCAGCAGAAGCACAGGAGAAAGTCTTCTGGTCGGCAATACATGAATTCGAAATCCGATCTCAGACTCTGAGCGCGGCACAAGAGATTGAGAAAAGGGAGGCGTCAAGTTCCTGGCGTAGGACTCCATAGTCCATACACGTGACGCGAGACGGCTGGGAGGCGGAGGTCAGGCTCGGAGACGGGAGACCTCGCACGGTTGTGCTTGTGCAGGAGGCGCACGACGCGTAGGAAGCGCTGCTGCAAGAAGTGGCTGCGAGCAAAGAAAAGTTTGGCTCAACATCAAAACCGAGGCTCCATTGCGTTAGGAGGAGAGCCACCCAAGACAGAAGAAAAAAAAAAGGCGAAGGCAAAACAGTGCGCTTGTTTTGCAACTTTTAGCAACAGTACAAAAGCTTCATTATCATAGACGAGAAGGCAAAGACTCAGAGTGGGTCTATATCTCTCTAATACCCTCTCCTAACGATCGACAATTATTCGATATAGGCAATGAAGATGAAGGCAAACTTACGTGCCTAGGATGTCTGGGGTGCAGTCGATCCAAAGGAGAAGGCTGAGGAAGATGACAGGATAGATCAGGCAGCCCTTGCTGCAATCTATCAGGCGGTACCAGATTCGATGATGCATCAGCTCATTGAGAAGGAGACAGCACGTGAAGCATGGTTAACGCTTCAGAAGATGCACGTGGGAGTTGACCGCATGAAAGAGGTGCGACTACAAAATCTACGGAACGAGTTTGAGAATCTTCATATGGGAGAAACCCAGTTAGTGGACGAGTTTGCCAATAAGCTTACTTCATTATGCAACCAAATTATTTCTCTCGGCGACAGGATGGAGGAATCTGTGGTGGTGACGAAATACCTGCGCGTGCTACTAGAAAAGTTCATGCATGTCGTCACCACGCTCATGTACTCTCCTGATTTGGAGAATATGAAAATTGAGAAGATCACTAGTTCGCTTAATGCGCATGAGAAGGTATTGAGGGGGTATCAGTCTTGTAAAGAGTAGGGGTATCAGTCCCGTAACGAGCAAGTGTTGATGTTAAAGGGAGATGAAAGAGGTGATGGCAAGCAATTTAATCGCGGGCGTGGACGCAGCGGTTTCAGTAGACGAGGAGGCAGAGGTGGTCGAGGAGACAGAGATGACCGAGGAGATAAGTCTGAATAAGACGATGATTACAAACCACGAGATAAGTCATATATCAAATGTTTTGAATGTGAAAAATATGGCCACTACACGACGGAGTGTCGCAGCCATATAAAGTGCTTCAACTGTAACAAGTATAGGCACTTTTCTTCGGATTGCCGGAACAAGAAAAAAGAACGAGGAGGTAAACCTCACCCAAGCTAGTGCAGACAACGAACTGACTCTACTCCTCTCATTGTGCAAAGAAGAGAAGCCGAATATGCTGATGTTGAACGAGGAGAATATAGTTCCTAAATTATGCATGGAGGGAGATAGCCGCGATCACACTAATTTATGGTACTTGGACAATGGAGCAAGCAATCACATGACTGGAGATCACTCTGTGTTTTATGAACTTGATGAGAAAATTTCAGGAAAAGTAAAGTTCGGTGATGGTTCCATGGTGCAAATAAGAGGCAAAGGAACAATTTTGGTACAATGCAAGAACGACGATCAGAAGTTATTCTCTGAAATTTATTATATACCAAGTTTGTGCAACAACATACTCAGTCTCGGACAAATAAGGATGCAGGGTAGAGCTGTAGGCAGAGTTCTTGCGTGTTTATGACAAGAAAAAAAAATTTGTTGATGAAGGTCATGAGATCCCTAAATCGGTTATACAAAATTTCTCTAAAAACTTGTGTTTTCCCGGGGGCCTTTTATCCAGGGCCCCAATCTTCCCAAAGAGTTTTTAGTGCTTTACGAAATGCCTTCGCAAGTTCCAGGCTTTTACCGGTCTTGTTTAAAAGGGTCCGAAAACCCGAATTTCCTTGTTTTAAGCTTTTCCCGAACCGCCGACTAATTTTTTTAGTTTCGCTTTTCCAAAACATCCAAGAGATGTTTTCGATGCCCTTTTCCCGTGGGATCCGTGGGGTTTTTTGGGGGTTACCCATTTACTGGGTTTCTTTGCTTTTGGGCCCATCTTTACCCTTTTAAACCTTTCCTGGCTTATTCCCATCATTTTCCCCCCAAATCTCCCTCTTTCGGTTTGGGAAGGGTGGCTTTCCCCCAGAATCCGGCCTACGGAAAATAGGGTGGTTTTCCGCTGTCTTGCCCGCTCCCAATTTTTCCTTCACCTCCCGGGCAGGGCTAATTTCTTTTTCCTGTTTGGCCTCCAGATTCTTTTCAGGTGTCCCTTTTTTTAAAACCCCTCCTTTCACCAAAATTGGGCCCTTGATAGGGGGCCCGGGGATTTGGGCATTTTGTTTTTCCCTTTTCTTCCCGGCCCCCCCAGGAATTCCCTCCCCTTTAAATGCTTGTCCTTTTAAGGGCTTGGTCTTCCCAAATCCCCCTTTTTTTTTAGTTTTTGGAACAGTTTTTTCCCAATCCCTTTAAATTGCGCTTTTTAAAAGGCCTTTTGGCATTCGCCCATTTTGACTTTTTCCCATTTTTTCCTCGCCCTTCCCCAAAGGAATTCCCAAACCCCGGGGGGTTTTTCTTAGGGGGTTTCTTCCTTCAATTTCCCTTTCCCTAAGGGTTGGCCCAAATGGATTTGCCAACTCACCCTCCATTGGCCTTTCCCACACCCCCAAGCCTTTCCAGAATGCCCCATGGGAACGGAAGAACCGGGGACCCCGTTAAATTGAATCGACCGTCCCCTTTTGGGGCCCTTTTAGGACCTTCCCCTGAGGCCCCCCTTTTCCTCTTGAATGCCAGTTCCCGGGCCCTGGATGGAAATTTTTTGGGGAGAGTCCGGGAAAAATAAAGCTGGGTTTTCTTGCCCGGGGCGGGGGGCCCGGGAAACCCCCTTTGATTTTGACCCTTTAGGCGAAGGAAGGGTTAGGCTTCGGGGCGGGCGGAAAAAAGGGGGTCTTTTGAACTTTTGGTATTTTTTTGGGTTTTTGGTGGTGTGGTTGTGAACAATAGGTTTCGAATTTATTTTAAGGGACATTTTTTTTTTATTTAACTTGGCCGTTTTTTCAGTATTTTTCCTTTATTTCACCTTCCATTAGGAGCCCCGGCCGGGTTTTTTAAATGTTTCAGCATGGCTTTTTTGCCCTTTTAATTTTAAAGACAGTCGTATCCCAAAAAATGAAGCGGTTTCCTTTTGCCTTGGCCCCATTATTCCCCATTAGCTTTTAAAAATTGGAGAATAATTGTGCTTGGTCGGGTTTTATTCTTACAAATCCTTTAATTTGCGCTGCAAATAAAAGGGCCCCGCCTCAAGGGAACTTGGTCAAGTCAATTTAACTGTTTCACCTTTTGCTTCTTTAAGTAAAACCGAGGTTCAATTTCCCAATTTGGAGTGGACCGCCCCGTTTAGGAGGCCCCCGGATCCTTTGCCCACTTAGGGCCTTCCCAAATTGGGTCTTTCCTGTTGATTTTTACGAACCAAATCGCCTTTAAAACCGCGACCTGCGGTTCGGCCCTCGGTTTGGCCACCAAGGCTTTTTCCCTTTCCAACCTTTGAATTTCCATTGCTTTCCGACCCTTTTGAACTCCAACCCGAGGGATCCGGGGGGAGGTAGGACCGCCCGGCCAAACCAAAAAGGGGGCCCCGAAAGGGGGGGCCCTTTTCCCTTTTCATGGCCCTTTTTCACCCCGGGGATGGGAACGCAAAGATTCGTTTTTGCCTTCAAAAATCGTTTTCCCCACCGCCACCTTTCGGGGAGCCCGGGGCGGAGATGCCCAAAAAACCTTTGAAATCTTCCTCCAAGGGTTCCTTGTCCATTCCCCCGCTTCCCTTTCAAGAATTCCTTCTTTGGCCGAGGTCAAACTTTCTTCTACCAAGGAATTTTGCCACAAAGAGGTGGGTGGCCGCTTGATTCTTCAAGGGGAAGAAGCCCCCCACCAACCCTTCTTGTTTGGCCCTTCCGAAATTCGATTTGGGGAAAAGAAGGGTTTTAATTCACACTTCGGGGGCAAAGAACAAAAACCTTGTCATTGCTTCTCCAAAGGGGGCCGGATGCCCACAAATTCCCAGTGGATTTCCCGGAAATTCCCTTTCCCCTTTCCTTTAAACTGGGGATTTTCCGAAATAATTTTTCCCTACCAAGTAACCTTGCCGGCCGGGATGGTGTCGTTCGGGCTTTTGAAGTTCGTTAATGAAGAGAAAAGGGCCGCCCCGGCGGGATAGGACCCCTCTTTTTGGATTTCTTCCGAATTTTCCGAGCTTTCATTTTAATTTTTAAAAACCCTTTTTAAGGGCCCAGGGAACCCAATCTTGAATATCCTCGTTTCAAGGAGACAGGCTCCAACCAAACTTTTTAACCCCTGGCTTACAGAATTTCCGGAAATTTTTACTTGATTGATCCCTGGATTCTTTTATAACCCCAAAAGGAATGTGGGTGTGGATAGTTGACCCCTTTTTAGCAAGTAATTTCCGATTTTAGGGCCCCTTGGGGTAACCACGCCCCCTCGGTGAAGCATGAGAGCCCAAGAATTTCCTATTAACCCAACGCGTTGGTGAGACTTTCCTTGGGAAAACCGTATTGGGATTTTATACTCGCTTAAGGAGTTAAAGGCTCCCCCACCCCCTTTTAACCTCCGGGGCCCCTTTGAGAAATTTTCCCCCGGAAAAGGGCCACCTAGAATGTTTGGAATTCGGTTTTGACGGCAAAAAAGGATATATTTTTGACGGGATAACGTTTTTGTCTCCCAATTTGCAAAGGAAGGTTTCGCTTTTTCGATGTTTCTTCCTTCCGCCCACTTGCGCACACATGAGTTGTTTATTGGCGGATTTTCCGATGGGGAACCAAAATGGTGCGAACGTTTTCAATTCTTGAATTTTTGCAAAGGCCAGAAAATTATGTTTTGAATTTAAAGGATTCCCGAACCCCACCGAAACCAAAGTCCCCAATCCCGTGAGTTTTAACCTTTTCATTTGGGAGGCCATTTCTTGAGTTTTTTCGGTTTCCCGATTTCGCCAAAATTAATCCTAATTTCCGACGGACCAAGAATTTTAAGGGTTGCTTCTTTTTCCCTTAGGCTTTCGGCGTAACTTGAGGCTTTTGGTTTTACGAAAAATGCGATCCTCCCACGCCCGATTGGGGGCCCAGATTCATTCCCTTTTGCCGAAGGCTTTATGGCGGTTTAAGGATGGAAATAGGTTTTGGCAACTTCCCTTTTACCTTTCTTATATTCCCCTCCCTGGGTTGTCCCCCTCACCCTTGGAAATGGGCCCCCGGGATTTTCCCCTTTTAATCGAAATTCAACATTGCGCCTTTTTTTCAAACCAAATCGGGTTCGAAACAATTCATTTTTAAAGGGGTAATGTTCGGATTTTCCCCTTTGGGCCCTTTCCCCCCGAAAACCCTTTGGTTATGGGTTTGGCCTTGTTAAAAGGTGCCGCATTTGGGCCCGGTGGAGGTTTCCGGATTCCCTGGGGGCGAGGAATGGGCCCCTAGGGTAACGCCCCAATAAAGCCTTCCGTCCCAAAACCTTTTGTCCCTTCATCGTTCAAACCTCACTTCCTTGGGGATTTCCTTATTTTTATGCCCCCTTTGATTTTTCGGCCACTTGGCTTACCTCTTTTTTTGTCGCAAACAAGATTGAACCCATGAAATTATCCCCCCCCATTTTTGAATGGATTGTGGAAACCTGTCCCCCCCTTCCTGTGGCGGTTGCCGCCCCGAACCCACCGGTTAAAATTTTCCCGAAATTCTTTGGTTAAAGGACCCAAGGTATTTCCGAGGGAACGGGGTTCCGGAACTTTTAAGGGCGTAACCCCGCTTAATCTAACAGGAATCTTTTTTCCTTGGAAAGGTACGATCCCTTCGTCACCAAAGATTTCGAGCTTACCTTCCACTCCAATCCTACGGGAAATTTCCCCGGCACGTGGTCCGTGGTAGCCTTAAAGGTTTGGGGCCCTGCCTTTGATCAGGTTTCCCCTGATGGTTGAGTTTTCCGGTCCCGCTTTTTTTGGCCATTGAGCCCCATGTTAATTGGTTTGCCCATTTTTGAATTCTCCGGCCCCTCTTGGGATCTTTTTTTTTCCGTTTCCCTACCATTCTGCAAATCCCAACGGAAAAATCCTTTCCATTTAATTTTGGGTGAAAGGGATACCCTACACCTCATTTTCACTGGGGCTTTTTTCCTTCCCCACACTTCAGGGAAACCTGATGCTCAAAGCCTTTTTGCCTTCCAGGGGACTTTCCTCCGCCATCCCCCAACCGAATTCCATCTCCCTTCGGGGCCTCCAATCTTTTACTGTTGAGCTATCCTCATGCGGCCGAGCACCTAGCAACCTCCCTCGAGCGGCTCAAGCCTCGCTTAGCCCTCGAGAGTCGGCCTAGGCCTCGCCCTCAACCACGTCCAATCGCATGAGGGCATGACCCATCGAGTAGTATGCCATGAAAGGGTGGCTTACCGTACCATTATATCGGGCATGCGATCAACAAGGGGTGCTCGATCAACACGGCAAACAACGGATCGGACCTTAACCAACACAGGCGAGACTACAACATTTGAGTCTCCACACTCAAATGATCCAACCCTCTCGCCCGGTCTCAATTTTACATTTCAAACATAACCATCAGTGATGTTCCCATAAAAATTTCAGACGATTATCAATGAAACAAAAAATAGTTCAAACGATGTTGAAAAATTTTGAAATTTTTTTGTAGAGGTTTCTAACACATCAGTGATGTTCCCATAAAAATTTCAGACAATTATCAAGCATGTTAAATTTTTAAAAATTCAAACATTGCTACTGTCCTGAAAATGTTGATTGGCAAGTTTGAACCGATTGAAAAATGGCACAAACCACGTTATAAATATTTAAAAAATTTTGTGCATGGTTATGATGCATCACTAATGTTCTTACAAAATTTTTAAAAGAAATCAAGCTTCATGAATTTTTAAAAATTTGGATAGTGCAATTGAAGGTTGATTGACAAATTTTAAATGAATGAAAAATGTTCAAATCATGTTAGAAAATTTTAAAATTTTTTGTAGATAGTCTACCATTAATGTTACCATAAAATTTTAATATTGTGATCAACATGTTTAGCTACTTCAACGACACTTCGTTTGCAGAGCTAAATTAAAGTAGCCTTGTTAACTCTTATCTCTCGGGAACATGTTAAGTTACTTGGACCATGCTTTGTTTGCAGATCGTTAAAGTATGCTTGAAATGCTCATGGACTGGCTGCGCTTCGTCTGCAGAGGTCTAAGCAAAACTAGTCCTCCGCGTGTTCCGGCCTACCGTGATTAATATAGGGACTTCCTTGTTAGCAAGTTCCAAAAAAAAAGGCACGTAATTCTAAGCGAACGCATCGACGATTCAAACTGACTTCATTTACTCAACGAGCATTCTGTACGATGCATGTCGTGTGCAATGCATGCACCGTACGTGCACTTTGGTATATATGGCTGCCCGGCCGAATCTCTTGATGCATCGCATTACACCCGTCGTCCCGGCCGCCAACAACGCCGAGACTCCATTGCTGCTACGTGCGTAGGCCTAGACTATTCCCCCCGTCCCCACGTATGGTGAACTCTTGCGCGACGTCCACCGCCGGCAACGGCGACACGCCATCGTCGTCGCAGACCGCGTCGTCCATCGTCGCCGAGGCCGAGTCCGAGTCCGGGTCGCACGTGCTCAAGATCGAGGGCTACTCCCGAACCAAGAGGCTCGGCAACGGCAAGTTCATCACATCCGGCACGTTCGACGTCGGAGACCACCGCTGGCACCTCAAGTACTACCCCAACGGCGAGGGCTCAGACAGGGCCGAGTGGATATCCATCTACCTGGGTCTTCATGACGGCAAGGACGTCAAGGCGCAGTTCAGGGTCAGTTTACTCGACATGGATGGGAAACCGGTGCCATCGTACAGCAGAACCGGTGCCTTCGTACTAGGCTTCAGTTTCGAAAGACAGTGGGAATGCAGCATATTCAACATCAAGAGGAAGGTCTTGGAAGAATCGGCATATCTCAGGGATGATTGCTTCAGCATCAGGTGCGATGTCACCGTCAGCAAGGGGATCCGCATCCGCACGGAAGCCACCACTGCCACGCAGTTCGTCGTCGTGCCGCCGTCCGACTTGCACCGGCACCTCCTCGATCTCCTGACGAGCCAACAGGGAGGAGACGTGGGCTTCGAGGTCGATGGCGAGCTGTTCACGGCACACAGGTACATTCTCGCCGCTCGGTCAACGGTCTTCGCGGCGGAGCTCTTTGGGCCGATGAAAGAGAAGACGGCAGCTCGTGTACGGATCGACGACATGGAGGCAGGAGTGTTCAAGGCTATGCTACACTTCATCTACACCGACTCCATGCCGGAGATGGACGACGGCGAGGACAAAATAGTGATGGCACAGCATCTGCTTGTCGCGGCGGACAGGTATAACCTAGAGAGGCTGAAGTTGATATGCGAGGATAAGTTGTGCAACTACATCGACACAAGCACGGCAGCGACTACGTTAGCATTGGCTGAGCAGCATGGCTGTCGCGGGCTCAAAGATGCTTGCTTCAGTTTCATCAAGTCTCCTGGCAACCTCAAGAAGTTCTTGGCGAGCGATGGCTTTGAGCACCTGACGAGCAGTTGCCCCTCTCTTGTCAAAGTGCTTCTTTCCGAGCTTGCTCGCTGACCGGCTGTTACATAGTAGAATGCAAATAAACGAGTCTAATGTTCAGGTTGGGGAAATGCTACTATACGAGTCTAATGTTAAGGTTGTGGAAAGGTGATGGATCAATGCTACTTCCTCCTATCATAAATAGTTGCCATTTTAGACATCGATATGCTTCAAGTTCATCGCTTCTCACGGCGATCTGAAGGCGGTCATGGCGACTGATGGCTTTGAGCCTCTATGATGATTGGTGAGGAAATTAACTATATTTGTATGGCGATTATCAACGGAATATAAATATGGCGCAAAGGTTGAGCTCGTTCTGTACTCAATTTTTCGTAAAACAACGATGTCTATGCGTATTAGAATTTAGACTACATTCCATAAATAAATATATAAAATCATGCATGCAATCTGATTTGGGCACTAGAAACCATAGCAAGCATACAAAGCTAGACATATATGCACCCCCCCCTGTCCTCGGTTGATTTAAATCTTTGTGCTGGGAACTTGTAGTCGAATTTAAATGTTACCATGTTTAAGTGCAAGAAACATATCAATAATTATTTTTTTTTATAAATAATTTCGTATGTGTGCAACCTGCTAAGGCCGAGCAAACTATATATACCTGTACAGCATAGCTGCTAGCTAATACGAGGTTGACAAGCCATTCGAAGCTCGCTTGCAACCAAGTTTTCAGTTAAAACAAAATCGTAACACGCATAAACATGCCAGCTCCTTCAGCTTAAATGGTCTGAATAAACTACATTCCAAAGCACGGCTCAGGATTTATTATCCCCTGGTCTCAAAAAGAAAAGAAAAGGCTTTATTATCCCCGGCAAGCAAGTTGCGTTTATTTTCAATGTTCAAACTGATTACTATTCGACCATTGATCAAAACTCTGATACACCACGACTTCGATGAATCTATCAGGTTCTATTTTCTGCAAAATTCACTGAATATAAAGTTATGATGCCAGCAGCAGAACATGGCTATATACCAGAGTAGATATGCTGATTGAGATTTCCGGGGGCAAAGACCAAAATTGTAAGATTAAGAATTGAATGATGATCATCCAGATACACTGGCTTAACTGTAAAATGTGAAATCACAGGAGCCATGCATCCAAAATGCAGGGTCTAATTACCTTATAAAAATCTCTAGACATGCGCGATAATATGACCATATCTCTGACTTTAATGAGTTCTGGGGCAAATGGCAAATGAAGAAGTCAGCAACTGAACGAGGGAGGTAGAGAATAGAGAGCCAGGGATTCTGAAAACAAGAGGTTAGGAAGACGTTGATTTACCTCTACTGACCTACTCCTTTGAACCAATCAAACCAAAACTCTTCAGCGGCCAAACCTGAGATTGAATAGAGACTGTCAATAATCCCAACTCTCATGAAGGGTAATTTCATAGTGATAATATTCTACAAGGATGCCAGTCCCCATACTGATGTGGTGGTATTTGGCTGATGTACTAAAAGATTGGTAGGAAAGCATGGTTGTTGAATCCTAAACCTTGGTTTGCCACCATAAACATCAAAAAGTAACAAATTCAAGCAAGATATGCTCCACAATCCACACTAATGAGTAAACATGTTTCAACTTCCAAATCTGTACATCGAATTTCATAATTTATGAGCTTTGAAACAGGAAAAAAAGAAGATGATATTGCCTGTATGCATTGATATTGAGGGTACAAACATGATCTATAGACAAGGCAGCAGCTACGATTATCATTGTTACCCAAATGAATTCTTTTTCCAGTTCAAAACAATGCCATTGTTTACCTCTATTCTCATGCTGGTAATGGGGACTCTGCTAATTACTACTATTCAACTTAGAGCAAGTCTAATAAAGAATTAAAGACACTGGATGCCTTGGTCTCTAAAAAATCTCAGCTATTTTTGGGCAACTCAACAAGTACCTTTTAGCACAAAATCTCTCCTGGTATATTAAGGGCCAATACTGCTGCCCCCCCACCCCCCAACACACACACAAGTAGCCCAAAGGAGAAATTCTTCAGGGCCTGATCACTAGTCCAACCGGGGCCCACCATTGATGACTTCTTCAGGCAATCTAGATATCCAAACCTTGTATACTTCAGTGGGCCAAATATGGGCGCTAACCCTGAGGCATCCTAGATGCATATTATTCAATTACCCAACAGCTTACTATATTGAACCTATACCAATAATATCTATAATTATGCTCTAATACATATCAGCACAACGTGTTAGCTCCAGATGGTAATATTAGACAGAGTTGTTCAGCTGTCCCATATTGTGAGAACTAAGCACTTGAAACTCAATGTTGACCAAAAATTTATTATTATTACCACATATCCACAGCATACAGTAAAGCTACCGCTATCATTTTTCATTTTAGTTTAGAACAACCGCTAGTTGCTGATATCAAAACTCATGAAACAATGGAAACACAGGTTGGCCACTAGTTTGTACGGCTCCAGAGTTTCCATTGACGAAGCAAAATAGAGACGAACTGAACTTACCCGACAAAAGATCTTCCCTGTAATAAGACCATAAGGTACAGGACCAAATTTCCTTGAATCCCTCGAAGCATAAATATTATCTCCCTGCACCCAAACATGGCCTTGTGGTACCTATAATTATACATCACCCAAAGTAAGAGCATGATGTGATGGCACATTTTCTAAAGAACATAGTCATGTGAAAATCTTGCAAATTTATTCACTAAGTTCTTGTCTGAATTTATATTTCAAAGATGTGTTAAAGGCATTAGAATAAGAAGACTTAGAGAGATGTAAAGTTCAGAGAAGTAAACCCTTGAAACATAACTCTTATTGGGATCCTGAAGATCCTAATATAAATCCAGAAAATTATAAGTTGTACTCTTTTTCTCTTAGTGAGTTTTACTAGAGTTTTCTCATATGAAGGTTTTTAATGAAGCAACTAATGCAACATAAAATACGAGTGCAATGTACTCTTTTGTCCATCTCCTTTTTCCTACTAGGTTTTTGAGTGGAGTTTTTAACGAGACATGTGCATTACACGATATTCACCCAAGGGAGAGTGTTATGAGATGAGATTTCCGTAACCATTTCGATTACAATATATCTTTTATGTGTTGGCGAATCCGAACTCATCTCTTGCCAGTTTCTTTATATATTGGGCATTCCCCATGTACGAGAACCAATTGAATAAAAGCGAGAGAGTTCCACCCCTATATTCTATTTGCTTCTTCTATTGTCACCGTGATTGTGTTGCTGTGTTGATTGATTAATCACGGGAGTACGACTACGTTTCATAATACGGTGCTTCTATACGTGTTAATATTATTAGGAGTCCACATCGGTTTCATATGCACCAATGCATGTCAAAGCTTTTTTTGTCCTTATTGAGGGCGTGCCAAATTTTGGAACTAAATCAAACGCTGGCTAAATCTGGGGAGCATTCCAAATTTTGGTTTGGCACGTCAGGGCTCTAAACCAATCAGCACTCTCCCTGTCTAGACGTGGGCATCGGGCCATGAATTATTGGATTATTTCAGAATATGACACTTAATTCGTGTGCCTCTTTGGCTGTGTGTATGACATATGGGGCTATCTGAGTCAATGACTGTGGGTCAGAGTGTTAAATCCTGAAATGTGAATTTTAAAGAGTGTCATATTCTGAAATCTCCCATTATTATTAGGTCCGGTCTGTGGCACGGTGGACGTAACCTGGTCAGGCACGCCTGCTAATTTCACACCCCAAAACTGTCCAAAAATTTTGTTTTAGACAGAGATTGTATATCACCTGCTTACGATAATAGAAAACAACAAAAAAATGTTAGAAAGAATAATATATGGCTTATTGGCTAAAATCATAAAGAGCATTGTAAGCCACTAGCCCAAAGTTTAACTAATAACTGAAAATAAACCCACAGGAAAGGCTTGAGTACGATCATGACCCTATACATCATCATTGCCAAAAGTATAGGTAACCGAATGACGGTTCTTCTTCATTCTTTGTAGGTACTAATTTATAGGTAGAAGTTGCTAAATATTCCTCTGTAGAATTAAATAAGGATGTCTAGATTTAGGGAGGTGCTTTTATGCATCATGTAACGACTCTCATTTTTACACACACACACACACATATATACACAACTCATTAGTACCGGTTAGAGACACCAACCAGTACTGATAAAGGCCTCAGGGGCTCACAATGCGCTGCCACGTGTGACCTCCAACCGGTATTGATACTCTAACAGTATCGAGTGAGGGAACCGGGACTGATGCTCAAAATCAGTCCCGGATGGTCTATACCGGTTCAAAAACCGGTACTAAAGATCGTTTTTAACCGATACTGAAGGTCAGTTCGGTAGTAGTGAGACGAGTGAAAGCGAGGTATATATGGAGAGGCTCATCTTTTCAAATTTCTAAACATATGTGGTTGGAAGATGAGTAGAAAACGGAAGCAATCGTCAATTCGGGCTAGCTAGATACGTTGCATCTAGTGAAATCAGAGCGTGTGTGCGCGTGCGTATGTGTGTATATCTAACTTCTTTTTAGTTATTTCACTACAGGAAAACGTGGTTGATTCGTCGGCCAACACTATTTTCGTCGGCCTGAGTGAAACCGTCGAAAATACGTTTGTAATTTCGTCGGCAAACTTAAGCCGTCGAAAATGTCCATGTAATTTCGTCGGCCACAGAAAAGCCGTCGAAAATAATTTCTCAATTTCGTCGGTCTGCAGAGCCGTCGAAAGTAGCTTGATAATTTCGTCGGCATATAAATTGGACCGTCGAAAATACTTGGAAACCTAAATACCGTGCCCAGCCAAAAAAACTCCTCGCGCTCTCCCGCCCACACGCTCCCGCGCGCCCGCCGCCGCCGCCGACCCGCGCGCACGCCCTCGCCGGCCCTGCCCCGCGCGATGCCGCTGCTGCCGCCCCGCGAGCCGCCTGCCGCCGTCCCCGCGCGACGCCCGCCCCGCGCGATGCCGCTGCTACCGCCCGCCGCCGTCCCGCGCAACGCCCGCCGGCGCCGGCACCCGACGCCGCCCCCTGCGCGCCGTTGACCCCGCCGACGCCGTCGGGTTATTAAAGAGGTACCACCTGTTAGGCTTATTCTACCGCATGACGTTGAAGCTAATTGAGAAAGCCAAATCCCTACAGTCTATTGCCATTGATGCAAACACTTCATCCTCATCTGTCCTATTAAAGAGGGACAGCTGTGATTATGACAGAGTTCACAGCAATCTTGCTACTTCAACTCCTCCGAGAACTCCATTGCATCCTTTATCTGAGAGTTATTGGGAAGAGAAGTGGAGAAATTTGCACAAGGATGGAATGGCTCCCAAGGACATTGAAAAGGGCCATTCTTTCAGCAGAACAGTAAGAAAATGTTTGAGCCAGAGCCTTGGTTTGTCTAGGATAGAGTTGAATCCTTCTCCAGTGAAGGTAGTCGGTGTGAAAAGTGATGCTCGAAATTCAGTAAGACGATGCCTTCTGAATTCTTTATCAGATGATGAAGAGAGGTCTAATGAAGTTGCTGGGAAAATTCAGCAAGATGCATTCCCAATTGTCTCAATTCACAAGGAGCCTCTAGTGGCTTCTGCAGAGCCTTTGCAGTTAAAAGCCGCTGGTGAAAATTTAACTGTAGGTCCATCAAATGTCGCAAAAGTCAGCCCACAAAAAAAATTACCGGTTGAGCCAGTTGATGAGGGCGCAACACAAAGTACAGAATGTGCTTCAGCAACTTGTTCCAACGGCGAGAACTCTCCAGTTTTCTATGCAGCCAGTTCTGGTAATGAACTCGAGAACAGCCAAGACAATGACTCTGAAAGGAGTAGTGTCACTTCAAATTCATGTGCTGGTGACTATGGCAGGGATGAAATCCTGCAAGACGAGTCATCTAGCTGTAACTGTGATGGCAAAACTGGTCAAGCTTCAGAAGCAGCATCTTCTGATAAACATCCAGATCCAGATGGATCATCTGAGAGGACTGCAGTTTCTAATGAAAGGAAGCCATTTGTCAGTAAACTGCAGCGGTTTCTAATGAGTACTGTTATGTTCTCTGTTAGGAAATACTCACACGCTCCTCTTTTTCCTCTGTTGAAGGTACCGAGTATTTTGTCTCTTCAGATGTTGGTGCTGTAAAATGCAGTGGTATGCATTTCACAATGAACCTGCTGGTGGCACCGATCCTGAAAATGGTGAGTGCCTAGACTGAATCTTTTGTGCTATGTTAATTAAATGGATTCTTCCTGATCATATGTTATGATGCAAATGAGGGCAATATATTTGATATGCCCTGCCCATGTGCTTATCATCCACTAATGCTTTCTATTGATAGGCAAAAAGAAAAGATTGCTTGAGATATTCAGTGGTTGGTGCGATAATGTCATCGATCTTATAAATGCAACTGAAGAAGAAGCAATTCTTCGTCGGGATATATACGACCGACCACCTACTATGAACTGGGGGAAAGGTTGTGTCACTTTGCTTGGTGATTCAGTCCATGCTATGCAGCCAAATCTGGGTCAAGGTGGCTGCATAGCTATTGAGGTACACAATTACTTAGTTTGGCATGATTATTGAGATACACAATTACTTAGTTTTCCATGGCTATAATGTGGCCATCAGTATGGTGGATGGATTTCTTGCATTGGTGTTGACAAATAGTACTTACTCAAGTAACTTTTTTCAACTTGTCTTCACAGGATGGCTACCAGTTGGCTGTAGAGCTTGAAAAGGCCTGGCAGGAGAGTGTCAAGTTTGGAAATCCTATGAATACTGTTTCCTCCTTGAGGAGGTAACTCGTTTCTTATGCTGTGGCATGTTGGATGTATTTTGATGGTATTGCTTTTAGCATCCACTAGATTTTATTTCTATAGAATCCAATTTCAGAGGTAACACATTATTATGTTTAGTTTTTGAGGTGTGGTCCTTAGAAAGTTTACTGATAGACGCAATATTGGTTTGCATGTTTGGCTACAGTTGGTTTCTGTCTATCAATCAGATTAAAACTGCTTGTTTAAGTGTGCCACGATAATTTTATTGGATTTCTGAAACAAGGTTTCAAATTAAATTACCAGTGCCGTAAGAGATTCATTGAAAAACTGCAGACTAAAACTAATTAATCTTTATATGGATATTTGTTACATGTAGTTTTTGACAAAGTTAAGGATACCACATCCTGGTAGAGTTGGTGGGAGATTCTTCATCAAGTATGGAATGCCTTTGATGCTGAGCTTGGTTCGAGGTGGCAACAGGTAATTATTTTGAGCTATAACTTTGTTTTCATTTCGAGCTCATGTGCCAATAGTACTGTTTTTTAGTGGAATCTTCTAACTCACCATATGTTGCTCACTGTGGAAATGGAATATGTCGTTAATGTCCAGCTCAAAGCTTGAGGGAAGGCCGTTAAGTTGCCGGATTTCTGACAAGGTATGTTTCTCAAGGATATGTAAATACAAGTCAACACAATAATTTGACCTTTTCTGACATTTAGCATCCCACTGAAGGCAAACGATCAGCTTCGTCAATGGTTTGAGGATGACGATGCATTGAAACAAGCTCTTGGTGGAGAGTACGTTCTTGTTTCTTGTCTTCTGGTTTCATTTTGAGTTAAATATGTATTGTATACTCCTACTTTAATTTCATTACCTTTGACAAAAGCACTTACTAGAATAAGCCTAACATGCAAGAATAAGGCCTTCTATTTGACTGATCTTGGAAGTGAACATGGTACCTGGATTACTGAGAAAGTCCTAAAAGCAGCATGGATGATTCTACACTCGCACTCCTGAACTTGAATAAGAACATGTTACTCATTCAACTTCATGTGATTATCCAGCAATGAGGGCAGGCGTTACCGCGTACCTCCAAACTTCCCAGTTCGTTTCCACCCATCCGATGTCCTTGAGTTTGGTTCAGATAAGAAGGTAGCCAACATTACTCCTGTCACTATCTATAAACCTTGATGTCTGGTATCTTTTTCTTCACAACTTGGCTTACTTCTTATGTGGACAATGATTCAACTGATCGCACTGAATTGTTGCAAAATGCCGACTTCTGACAAATCTGCACAAACTTGCAGGCCATGTTTCGGGTGAAGGTGCTGAGCAAGCTCCCATATGGAACCATTAGCTTGTTGATGATATGTATGTGTATGAACATGTGTTGTCAGTGGAAGTTTGAGTGAACCACTTAATAATTTATATGGACCGGTAATTGTGATACTATGTGTATGCGTCGTTTATTGTGTTGATAGTGAAATGGGTAAGATATGGATATTTTGTGATATGATTGATGATCATTACGCTTTGCATGTGATGATATCATTGCTGAAAAATATAAATGAATTTTCTGTTATTTTCTAGGATTTTTTTGTGAATTTTCTGGGATTTTATATGATTTTTTTATTTTTTCTGGAATTGGCCGACGAAAATAGCTAATTGGCCGACGAAAATATGTTAATTTCGTCGGCTTAGCCGACGAAAATACATATGCCACGTCAGCACCGACCGTGGTTCTGGTGCATCGACTAGTAATTTCGACGGCCGCGAAAGCCGACGAAAATAACTTTATTTTCGTCGGTTACCGACGAAAATAAGTGTATTTTCGTCGTTTTTGTTCCGTCGGCCAAAAGCCGACGAAAATACCCGAAAAACCGACGAAAATAGCTATTTTCGTCGAACTCGGATATTTTCGCTTTGGCCGACGAAAATAATGCGGATTCCTGTAGTGTTTATACGTGTTGTCAAAACTTTTGTTCATTTATACGCATCCACTAAATTGCTTTAAAAAGTTCTCAAAATTTTAGTGTATTTTATTTTGGCCCGTCTAATAAATCATGTTAAATTGTTCTACGTTAAATATAATTTGTAGGATTTTGAACGGGTGGTACATTTTAGTTTGTCTCATCGAGTATATTTCAGAAAGGTTTTACAGTAGCCCTATTTATTTGGGTGCTGTGATTCTCTCAATGCTTGCTCCATGGTCACTTTTTCTTGGTACGAATTTTACAAAGGAATTTTTTTGCATATATGCCACTCCATTTGCCACTGACATCTGATCCAAGGATACTCGTGAGACACGGAGTGGCAATCCGTCATTTTTTTGAGCGGCAAGTATCTAAATCCTTTTTATACGTAAAAGCAAAATTGCAGGTTCACAATTATATTTTCAAGATCTATCATCAACCTAATATATGCATGCCGCTGTTTTTAAACCCCCACAGCTATTTTCACAATATATTCTCGCCCACCATAATTTTAGTAAAACAAAAATAAAAAAGATCAGAAAGGAAGGCACTAAAACCTCGTGCGGTGTCAAATATGGGGGCCACCGGAATGGGCCCACCAAGCATTGATTCCCCACGACAACCAAACCAACCCCGGCAGGCAAACCATTTCGAGCCGGCCCGTGATTCACGTACGTTGGCGGCAATGATGTCAAGCTCGGCACCAAGAGCATCTTCAATGGTGCCACTTCAGCTAACTATAAGTGTGTTCATCGGCGGATCTAGAGGGTGGGCCGGGTACCTTTACCACCCAAAAATTGCATATCGTGAAGGTAATATCTTTAGATCCGTTGATCTGATCGGATTGATTCTTGTTGTGTTAATTTCGAAATTGCATCTAGTTTCTACAGTTAAAATTTCACAACAATCTAACGGTACGATCTTTGGGAATTATTATTTTGGTGAACGTGAGTCAATCTGTTTTTATTTGGTCTGGCGTTTGATTCAGTAAAATTGCGAAGAAAATAACTTTAGATCCGTAGATCCGATCGAGTTGATTTTTATTGTGTTAGCTTGAAAATTGAGTCTAGTTTCAGTAGTTAAAATTTCACATCGATCTAACGGTGGGATCATCATAAATTACCGTTTTAATGAACGTAGGTTAATCTGTTTTTGTCGAATCCGAATCAGTTAATTGGGGTGTTTCAAAAATAATCAAAAATTTGATTTTACCCAACAAGAAATAGTACTGTAATCTTCTTCAAATTAATGCCATTAGAAAGCGTGAGACCCAACAGAAGTAGTACTGTAATCTTCTTCAAATTATTGTAGTCGGTAAGTTTCTTTAAGTCAAATTTCATACTTAGTTGTTGATTTTAAGATGTTCGCCGTACACGCTATTAATATATCATGATGCACTTTTGGTAAATTCTATACTTGTATTGTATATTGGCATGTTAGATTTACTAGTATTTAAAAAATTTATGTCAAATTGGACCATCCATATCCAAAATCCTCGGATACCGCCACTCGAGTGTGTTATCTCAGTATTTTGTTTAGGTGGAAGAGAAAAAATGAGGAGAAAGATATAGACCGGCTACTAATGTACAGTCAAGCTATAACTGATTCCAAGACATTTATTATCTATTACATGTGAGCCAATATTTAATTTTATAGATAATGCTATAGCTAATCTATTCGAGAGGTTGTCTATATGTTATCTATAGATGACATGGACATTTCTTATAGCTAGTACCATTAGAGATGCCCTAACCAGGGATTGAATTTTCACTTTAATTTTCGTGCGAATTTTGATTTCGGGCCCCAATTTATATATCCCTACCGAATTCAAAATTTAAAAATTTTGATTTTGCTACAGAATTTCAGAAATTTCGGTTTGGAGTCCGGATTTTCAAATTTTTGGCCGAATTTGAATGGAATGGGTCCAATAACCCTTAATAAAGTCTTGTTCCATGAAAATTTGATGAAAAACTAATTTTTTGAGATTTTTTAAAATTTGGGTAGAAACATTGTCAGATTTTTAAAAAAATGTACAGGCCTGATAATCATCTGAAAAAATTATGATACCATTCCTTGTTGTTTGGGATCGTAGACAAAAATTTTCAAAATAATTTAACATCATTTGTTATCTTCAAAAAATCAAAAACAGAATGGACATAATTGGGACAGTAAAATTTTTAGATTTTTATAAATTTTCTCGTGTGTGATTATCATCTAAAATTTTTATGACAGATTAAGAACTTCCTCAGTACCATTCTATAAAATTTTCAAAAAATTTAAACTTTCTTGGTTTGCTCAATAAAATCTATCAATGCAGTAAGCACTAAACTTAATTTGTTGTATTATATTTCAAAAATCAATTCATTTGAGCTAAGGATTTATCAGGCAATTCAAATATTTTTACAAATTTTTGAAATTTTGTTTTTCAAATTTATTTGAGCTAAGGATTCTTATGTAAAATTTTCAACTCAAAATATTTCTCCAGGAATTTATAAAAATTCCGACATTCAAAGTACTAGTTTTCAATTCTCTCCGTTTTTGAATTTTTAAATGTCTTAAATTAATTTATTAATTTCTGATGTTTTTACTGTTAACTAATTTATTGCTCAGGAAGATAATATAAAATTTTCAAAAAAAAATCAACTTCCTTTGTTTGCTCAATAAAATATATGAATGCGGCAAGCACTTAATTAATTTGTTGTATTATATTTCAAAAATCAAACAGAGAAAGAACATAAGTGGCACTGTGCATTCTACGAATTTTATAAATTCGCTGGAGCGTGATCATGATTCAAAATTTTTATGAGATGTTAAGCATTTCCTTGTCACCCTTATGTAAAATTTTTAAAAAATTTAAACCTTTTTTATTGCTAAATTAAATCTATGTATTGATCATCAGTCTCTTAACAGGATAGTAGCACTGTTTGCATTTTTTAAAATTCATTACAGTTGATCATCATATGAAAATTTTATGGGAATATTACGGATGTGTCAAGACCATCCAGAAAAATTTTCAAAATTGTACAAGCTCGTTTGTTGTAATTTTCATTCGGATGAAACTTGCCGCTCAGCGCTTTACCAAGATAGTACCAATGTTTCAATTTTTTAAAATTCCTCACATTTGATAATCATCTGAAATTTTAACACAAATATCAAAAATATGTTAGGAATCTCTATAAAAAATTTTAGAATGTTCTAACGTCGTTTGTACTATTTTTCATCCGGTTTAATCTTGCCAATCAACGTTTCATCGGGACAGTACCAATGTTTGAATTTTTAAAAATTCACAGAACTGATAATCACCTGAAAATTTTATGAGAACATCTATAATGTGTCAGGAACCTACGAAAAATTTCAAAATTTTTGACATCGTTTGAACCAATTTTCAGTCAGTTCATTTTGACCGAATTTGGAAAATTTCACGAAATTTCGAGTATTTTCGTGAAATTTCGGAAATTTCGGTGCAAATCAAACCGGATTTGAAATTTGAATTTTGAATCTCCTCCGTCCGAAATTCCGAAATTTCGGACGAAATTTCGGATTTTGGAGGTTGCCGAATTTTTCCTTCAAACGAAAACTTGAACCCTGGCCCTAACAAGGGCAGGAAAGACGGCGGCAATGACGTCAAGCTCGACGGTGGCGACCCGGCTGACGCGGATCCACGCGGCCGCCGTGCAGGCCGTACTAGGCCATGCATGCACATCAACTCCGACATGATGGCCGACGAGAAGAATTATGATAATTGCGTGCACAGATAACCCGTGGGCTACCCGGATCATTTCTCACCTCCGTTCACTAGGTACACGTACCACCGACAAGTGAAAGCTGGCCAGCTAGGTGATATCTTGATATGTTCAGAAAATAATTTTCAAATTTGAAAAAATAGACAATGAATTCTTCCATGTACAAGCACGGATTAAAATGTACTCTCCTGGTCACAAATATTTATTATTTTAGACATAAATGCGAAGAACTTTTGAAACTTTGATTGTCAATATCTTTTAAATATTTAAAATGGATACATAAAAATCATATATGTAGACCGTAGATTTTCTTGAAAAGTACTTTCATGATATTATATTTTTAGGTTTTATAAATATATTATAATAAAAATTAATGTTCAAAACTATATTTCAAGATCAGATCGATGTCCAAAACTACAAACATTTGTGACTGAAGGAAGTGTACAATTTTTTGGTCACAACTTACGTGTTCCGTAAGCGTGAGTGAGATGTATCTGTTCACCACCAGCATTTCCATGTGCTGTGTCTGTTCATTTATCAGACTTGTCCAAACCTGGCAAACCATAGATTGACATGCATGTCCAACGAACACGTCTCCTGTCACACATATGGCAAAAGGCGGGGACCTTAATTTGACGGGAACAAGACGATCTAGCCAGGACGGCTTCGGAGATCGGCAGCTAAAGATTCAAAAATTCAAATTTTAGTCAAATTTTGTGAACTGTCGCATCCGGAATTACACTAAAATTTCTGAATAAAAAGTTTTAAAACTAATTAAATTCGAAACCCTGCTCTGCCTATTGCCGCCCACGGAAACAACCCGTTCACCGCCGGCCAAGGCACCGGCGCCGACGAGACGAAAGTGTCGCCACCCGCCGGACGGCACTGGGGCGCTCCCTGTCATTGCCTATCCTGCACAGCACTGCGAAAGCGTTCGCTTCCCCGGTGCATACATACATGTATCTCCTCACCCAACAAAAGATAACGACGATGCAATGCAATACAATGCAACCCTCTCAGCCAGTACGGAATGAAGAACCAAAATGAGGAGCAGGAATGAAGCGTCCGTTTGCTTATTTGCTTAAGCAGGAAGCACCACCAGGCCACCCAAAGCACGCTAACCAGAGCTTCAGTTTGGGATCAAACCAGTCATCAGCGGTGTACTCAAGGAGGGACGTGAAAAGGCTAGAGTAGCAGCTCTGACCGCCGTGGCTATGTGTCCTCTATGGTCTTGTAGACTCTTTTTAGTATTTAAGATGCCACATCGGTTATTTCTCGTGGACGCAAAAAAACACAGCAATACCGAACGTCCCCTCTATTTTTCTCATGCATTATGAGACCAGAATGGTGCGAAATTACGACCGGTCCGGTACAGATGGCTGGTCCGTCAGGTCATTAATTCCACACCATGGCAGATTTGTTGGTGGAATCTTTGGTTGCGTTTTCCTTGTGCTTAATTAACTAGCTTGTCTTCCTTTCGGGACAAAATTAATTAGCTTGCCAGCGGCGGTGGCGAAGCCAGAACAAAAGTAAAGGATGGGCTTAAAGGATTAAGCTAAAGTGAGATAAACAAAATAAACAGCTTGCGTTGCGCTTTCATCGATTCGAGGGTTACTACTAGTACTTCATTATTTGAGAAGTACTTGTGCAATGTTCACATGTCTAATATTTAGAAATTTATGAATAAGTTAACACCAATCAATTGAACCGATTCTGATGACTCATTGGGGTGTGCCATTTTTGCAAATTCTCCAAAAAAAGCACAGATTAAAACAATATGCACAATATATATCATCACATTCGCAATACAGAAGACATGATGCATATATCACATTCACGTAATGTAAACGCTTTTAATTACAACACATATATATCATAGTCGCTCACAATATACAACACAAACATGGTTGACAATCAAGACATGGACTTCCTCCGATACATATCACATTGACATATATTATTAATATTGTTTACATATGGACTAGTACGATGCGCTAGGATCTCTAAACCCGCCATCCTCTCGATATAACTTCTAACCAAGACCATCGCATAAGTGGTCTCAGAATTGTTGAGTATATTATTATGCACGTACATATACCTTAGGGAAATGTTGTGAGTTGCCGACCACGATGAGCATGTGCCGCATGACATAGAAGTCGCAATGGTCACCGCCTGCTGATGGCACCGTGAAGAGAGAGAAAGAAATTCAGCCCACGAAGATTAGATGTCAAAAAATTAATCATATATATGCTAGGCACTTGTACCTTAAATCGCTTATACCGCAGTTGTCTTGCCCTTTTGTCGTCAGGCGGCCCTCCTTCATCGACATAGTCCGAGAAACCCCTACATACATTGGAGAGCACCATTGAGTCAAAAAATAAACGTAGTTAAATTCCTCGATGTGTTAGGTTTCAATAATGCGCTTATTTCGCAAAGGAGGCTTGATCACAGATGCCATCGGTCTCTTCTCGATCGAAAGTTAAATGTGTAGATCGTGTTTTCACTCGGACGAGGACGAGTAGAACCCAATGGTTGCTTATTAAATAAAATGTAGTGCAAGGAAATAAGTTCACATACGATTTTAAGTGCGCATAAGTAATTGAATCGAAAAGTACTACTTACTCCTCGTGGTACGGCAATACAATGAAGTCCTTCTTCGACTCAAATTTTGCAATACCCCTTGATGTAGCTAGCAACGAACCCCTGCTGAAGCCTAGCCATGATCGCAGACACAAGCTCTGGGTCGACAAACCCAACTTCGTAGATTCGTCACGGCTTGTTGTCTCATTATCCTGCAACTCGTGTTGAATGTGAGAAAACATAATGCAAAATCCTATAAAAGTCATGAGCGCAAGCTATATGGTGTGATACTCACAGGCGTCCATGATCGTAAAGTAGAAATATCGACGGCTTTCATTTGGTACACACGAATAGATCCTCAAACCGACGGGAATGTTCCATACTCCTCACGGTGAAAATGTACCATTTTATACTTCACGTTGAAGTCGACTCGACGCTCTTCCCCCTTCACCTTATCAAGGTACCATCCATGGAGGAGGCGAGTCCACTTGCCTAGATCATTCAGCTCGTGCGATGCAATCAGGGGCTTTCCATGCTCAGTAGGCCTTATAATCATCTGAGGTGCCTGTGGGTGGCTTGACTTTTTTCTTTCTCGGGTCAAGGAGTCTCCGAGGTCGGGGCAGTGGGCTTTTCAGGTACCTTAAGGGCGCTTGTGGCCTCTGTCAGCTTTGCCCTCTTGGCGGAAGGAGTCTCGGAGGCCTCCTGTGGTTCTACGGGAGTCTCGGAGGCCTCCTGTGGTTCTACGGGAGCAGGAGCAGGAGCAGGAGCAAGCGCAGGAGCAGGAGCAAAGTGAGGAGCAGGAGGCGAGCAAAGTGAGGAGCAGGAGCAGGATCAAAGCAGGAGCAGGAGCGAGCGCAGGAGGAACCTCACGGCTAACGATATATTTAACTTATCTGCAGAGTATCCGAATGGTAGAGAAGACGTGGAGGGACTTTTTACCTTGATCAGTACGACACCCGTCATGGGCCACTTGATGAACGACATGCGTGCTTGCCCGAGAGTGGTGATATCTTCGTTGGGGGAATCGAGCACATGTGATAAGAAGTCTTCGTGGGCGTAGTCCACCACACCTCATGTAGCCCTTCCCCACAGTGACCATGCACAGTGTCGGTCTCGTTGCATGGAAATGCAACCCCGCGTGCAGCCTCGACGGGAAATCCATCCTCCGTCATGATGGTGAGCTGGCACTTTGCAGGCACCTGCAAGAAGTGTACAACTTGAGGAAAAACATTGTGGGAGTTACACTCGTAGCTTTAACTCAGGAAAAATTAATTATTACCTTCAGCTGGGGATCGGTCTTATCATTTTTGAAACCACAAATGCTAGGTCGGGTCTGAGACTTCTATGATGATCGAGGGCATCCGCTCGACTCACGAAAATCATCGCCATCATCTCGGCCCTCGAGCGATCCTCACGTGCCATCATCTCCTCTTATCTCCTCCTCACGTGCCATCATCTCCCCTCATCTCCTCCTTAATCTCCTCCCTCACCGCTCCCTTAGTGTGTCCTTGAGGCGCCCTCACGGTTCCGCCATGATCTTGATACTAAGACTCAGCAGCCATCTTGAAAGTAGGACTTCTTCGTGTGTCCCGCCTCAACGGCAAGCACCGCCCTTATGGTCGGACTTCCCGATCGCAGACGACAGGATGTCCTCATGACCCTTGGCTCAGAAGGTCCCTGTTCTTTTCAATTGGCTTACCTCTTCCCGTAATAAGCTTAGTACTAATTAGATTTGAAATACAACAAGTTGGGTCAATTGGATTGTACTAAGTTAGATGTCTTACGATGGTAGAGACGACTTGAGCAAGAGTGTGGTTTGCAACTACAAGCTACCCGTCAGGGTTTTTTTGTCCTCGCTAATACCCAGCTATGCGTGCCGCTCCTCGATATGTGGGAGTAAGGCATCACCGTCCGGAGTGAGCGACTCCTCGGCTAGTCGCGCCTCTGCTTTTTCCCCTCATAGCCACCAGACCGAGGTGGTGCGGTGCGTGTTATGCCTCGACAGCAAGTTCCTCTCTCACCGCTCTACTTCCAGGCGCATTCTTCATCCTCGTGAACTCCGCCCAAACATCGTGGGTCACAAATGGATACCTCTCGAATGGTGTACGGCCTTTCAAAGACGCATTGTGCATAAGGGTCTTGAAGTGCCTCAAGGCCACACCCATCCTCTTCAAGGCGCACTGCCTCGCTTTGGGTTCATCTTTCTCCTCTATAATCCATTTACTCTTAACCTCGCCCCACAACCGATTCTTCGCTTTCAGTAATGACTTCCTTTCTCCAATCCTTAATTGTTATGGGCACTCTCTCCTCACCAATTGGCCAAGAAATGACCCCAGACGCCCCATGTGCTTAGGAGGGCCCGTCAGACCTGTGGCATTGAAGCGGAGAACTGCGGCGTTCTCCCCTCAGAGCCCCTTTGTTTGGTCCTCGGTCTTCCTCACCTTACTCGCCCTTGAGTAATTGGAACCATGCTCGCCCCCTAAAGACCTTCTACTATGTTTGGCATTTGTTTATGCTCTCTAGTTGCAACATTTTGAGTTTTCTTATCCGATAAGGTCATATGTGTGACATGAGAGAAAGCAATTTGAAGCTACTATATGCACTTGACAATAAATCTTGTAAAGGATCAACAGATAATTCATAGTATGCAATTGTTCAACAAAAGTCTATCTATTGACCAACTAAATAAGTTCAATGATAACTCCTAATCTTTAAATTCAATGGATACATGTGGGTTACGAACTTAAACTCTAACCTATGCTCGATAAAAAACAAAAGCCCATTCCATATGACAAGTGAATTTAGCACTAGCGATGTTTGGAAATACCAACAAGTTTCAGATTTCACAACATCAACAGAGAATTTGAGCATTAATGTACTAATGCAATGGCAATAATACTTGCAAGACAATGGGAACAATAGGTCGGTTTTCGATACTTGCAAGAATAGCAACACAAGAAGGTCAAGTTAGTGTTTACATAACATGCAATATCTATTGACCAACTAAATACGCACTCAACGATAACCCCTAATCTCTAAATAGGTTTGGTCCTAATCCCATTCGAGGATATGTGGTTCGAGCGAGTTCCTAAGCCGTTGTACAACCATTTTACATTCTCACTAAAGGAGACCTTCGCTTTTTCTTTGAACCATATGAGGAATCGATCATTGTGTTCTTGTGCGATGGAAAGCTCATCCATTTGTGGATTCTCTTCCCGTAATATCAACTTATGTTGCTCGATGTATGGACGAACTTCTGCGCTATTCTGCAAGACTGTGAAATGCGCCTTGCAATACATATCAAACCTCGGACTCATTAGTTTGGACCCAACGGTTCCTTTACCAAAGAAGTCCGCCTCATGACGAGATTCAGAACACCGATTGCTTGTCTTTTACCCGTAGTCCATGCAAAAGTCAATAACCTCTTCATCCATAACCTTCAACAATACTACCCTCAGGCTTCGACCGATTCCTCACGTACGACTTTAATATACCCATGTACCTCTCGAACGGATACATGTAACGTAGGAAAGCGGGTCCACATATCTTAATCTCTCTGACAAGGTGAACAACAAGGTGGACCATTACGTCAAAGAACGACGGTGGGAAATGCATCTCAAGGTGACACAGAGTCTGCACCACCTCACTCTGTAAGTTGTCTAGTATATCGGGGTCAATAACTTTGCAGGAGATCGCATTGAAGAAATGCATCTCAAGGAACATCCGGTAAGCCTTCCTACTCTGAAGTTTGTTCGAGGTTGATCTTTGGACTTTTCTGACGAACTTGTCATCCCAGCAGCGCCGAAGGAATCCTGGATTTCGGCCAAGATGACCGAGATGTTCGGGAAGGCGGCGCACGACTATACGATCGACGACCCCGTCCTGAAGAACGTCTTCCGGGTTACCGAGGTAAGTCAATTCGGGTTAAGACTTAGCTCGTAAGCTTAGGGCTTTTCCGATCTTCAATGCGCCACAGACCACGAAGAGTTATTCCGAACGGCGAAGAGGATGCTGCCATTGCCCGGGGTGAACAAGGGAAAAGGCAGTAAGCGGCTACCCCGGACGGAGCAGGCGGCAGGGGTCCGAAGAAGCAACACTCGAATGGGGTGACCGCGGTACCAGAAGATTTCCCAGTCGAGCCCCCGAGCTCTTGCTCGTGCTCTTCGCTCGACGCTTTCTTTCTTTTGCAGAGAAGAAGAGTCATGGCCGCTGCCAGACTTCGAGTCCTCACCACCCAAGGGCCCCAACCTCGGAGCCCCCGGTCTTCAATTATGGACGACCCGGAGCCACCGCAGGCTCTAAGGTCTCCAGCTCGAGGCACCCGGAGAAGAACGCCCCCTCCCCCATGGGAACCAAGGTCCTCGCTAGCCCCCTGCAAAGCGGAGGCTGTTGACTCAGGTATGCCACCATCCCTTCAACTTAGTGGTCGCTTCTTGTCGCAGACTTTGAGCGCCTGAGCTCAAAACTTGCCCATCTTGACAATGGTTGTTGTCCAGGGCGAGTCCGAGGAGGAAAAAGCCTCCTACGAGCTAGTGCCCCGCCAGCAGGCAGGCCAGAGCCGTGCCCCCATAGGCCCTCAACATTGGGCTGTGGCCGGAGAGCCCAGGCAAGGGCTTGACGACGCGGTCGAGGACGAGATTTTGCCCACGGTCAACGAAGACGACACGGAGGCCGCCGAAGCTGCTGCCACCGCCAAGGTCATAGGGAGGACGACGCCCAGGACGCCTCAGCCACAGGTCGCACCGAAGATCGGGCCAAGACCTCCGCGGAAGAGGGAGCTAGAGATGCTCCGACCATGGAGGTCGGGGCCGAACCGGTTGTCGGAACCGAGCCCGGGCAGTCGAGCCCCGGGAGGTAGCTCGAGACGAGGTCGCAGCCACGGAGTGCCCAAGATCTTTGCCAAGGCAACCCAAAGAAGCGTAGAGGACAACACCGCTGCCAAGCGTCGAGCAAGAAAGTCTGCTGAGCCTCACCAAGCGAACTCGAGGGCCGGCTTAACTGGTACAAAACTTCCTCCCCGCTCTTGTTGAACCTTAGTTCGAGTCTTTTTTACAAAGGCTATGCTTCCTCCGAACCCCACAGGCATCGACTCGCCGCCTAAGGACTACAAGGTCTTCGGGCGCACTCGATGCAATCAAGATCTTCCCGACTTGGTGGAGGAGCGAGAGAGCAGCGGTTCAGCTCATCAAACCTTGGCGATCGAGCAAGAGGAGGTGGGTGCAAGGCGGCGGCCCACTCTGCTGAGCTTGCCGCTCTCCGCCAGATGATAAAGACGCTCGAGGCCACCCACGCAACCGAACTCGACAGTGCCATCAACACCGAACGCGACCATGCGATAAGGCCGTGGAGGAGGAGCGCGCACGGCTCGGTCGAGCACTCGGTTTAACGAGCCAAGGCGGAGAGATGAAGAAGGCAACAGACTGCGCGTACCGCCCGTTAGAGGCCTCCCGAGCTCGAAGCCAAAGTTGCCAAGCTCGAGGAAAAAGCGAGCGAGCGACCAAGACGGCGAAGAGTGCCTGCCCAACTCGGAGACGAGCGGTCAAGACCGCCAACGCCGCAGCCGAAGCTCTTCGTCTCCAAGGCGAGCTGTCGGCCTTAAGGGCTAAGGTCACCGAGCTTGAGCAAGAAAAGCTTCCAAGCGACATGGCCGACCGTAGATAGGAGTAGACCTGACAACTTGTAAATAGAAGTTTGTAAGGTAAAGCTTAATGAAACAAAGTCATTTGGACGAAATGAGCTTGCGTCTTTGTTTGTTTCTTTTGAAAAAAATTTTGTCGTGTACTTAGCCTTTTTCTGAGGTAGTGTACCCTCGTCCGGCCCCCGTTGAGGCCAAGGTCGAGCGACGCCGACCTTTTGGGTGCAAGTTTAGAAACTTGCAAAAACCACGACACCAAAGTCGAGAAAAGATCCACAGGAGAAAACCGCTAAGCACAACATAGGCATATTAGAAGAGATTTAGCCTCAAAAGTGTTAAGGTTGTTTTAGATTAGACTCTCGAATCGTGACCTCGATTAGTGCTTGCTTGATGCTCCAAATGCAGAGTTAGTTCAACCTCGGCGCAGGGGAGCGGGATGCGAAGAGATTCGGCTTCAGTGGCTCGCCCGAGGGTGAATTTTAAGCTCACAACACTTGAATCAAGATCTAAAGCACTTATACGTAGGTCGGATTCGTAAATAATCTCAGATTCGAATTCAGTACAAGACATGGAAGAAAGAAAGAAAGAGAACAGAGACCAACATAGCCAATGAACAATAAACTTTATTGAAGTTTGAGACAAAGGCGTTACACATAAAATTTACGAAGTTGATCAATGTTCCACGAGCTCGAGAGCTCTCTGCCATTGGGCATCGCTAGCCAGTAAGCCCTCGTGCGTCTGCTGAAATAACTCTATAGGGGCCCTCCCACTGCGGGGATAACTTGTTGGTGTTGGACGAGCCCTCAATTCATCTTAGTGCTAGGTCAAGGAGCTCCTAGATCGCACTGATCGAGACACATGTCTGCGAAGAGCTTGCGTAATCTGCGCTGATCGTAGCGATTACACGCCATCTTATTTCTTCTGCCAGGGTAAGGTCAAGGGACCGTTCTTACTCGAAGTCGACCTGGTCGATCAAGCTGACCCTAGCAGAGCCCAGTATGACCTCTGGAGGCAGGACGGCTTCGGTACCGAGTACAAGCCGGAAGGGTGTGGACCTTGTTGCTCGGCTGACCGTGGTACGAGTAGACCATAAGACGGTGGGAAGTTCGTCCACCCAGGTCTTGCCGTGTTGTTCGAGTCCATCGGATACTCGCTTCTTGACAACTTGAACGATCCGTCTGTTGGCGCGTTTCTCTCGCTTCCATTGCTTTGCGGATGGCTTACGAAACATAACATACTTTGGTGCCAATATCTCGCAGATTCTCGAACAGTTCATTGGTAAACTGTGTTCCATTGTCAGTAATAATTCTGCATGGAATTCCATACCTGGTGACCATGAACAAGCGGAAAAACTCGGCAGCTGCACGAGCCGTGACGGTCAAAACAGATTCGGTCTCGATCCACTTGGTGAAGGTATCAATAGCGATGAACAAGAACTTCTTCCCGCCGACCGCTTGAGGGAAGGGGCCGAGGATGTCTAGCCCCGTGTCGAGAAGGGCCAAGTGAGTGGAATGGTCCGGAGTGCATAGGCGGTGGTGCGACTTTCGAGCATGGAATTGGTAGGCTTGACAGGTCGCGAACGATGTTGCGAGCATCCCGAGCGCCGTGAAATTTACGTGTACATCTAGAAATATTCTTGAAATTTTTCATGATGATTTTTAGTTTAATTGCACTCGCAAGCATAATTTCATGAGGTACTCCCCCAATAAATACCTAGGCCGAGCACCCATCTCGAGATCGCACACGCACACAGCTTGAGAGCGCGCGCGCACACACAAGGAGCAAAGGAAACATGTTTCCGATGTCGGAACTGCCGAAATATGTTGCTTTCCAATCAAAGCATAACGGCAGCTACCTGCGCTACGTGCACGGCGAGAGAGAGGAGGCCGCCGCCTGCAAGTTCCTTGAGAGCCCAACCGGCGGCGAGGTCGACGCCGTTACTAGCCCGTACACTAGGTTCTGCGTGGAGCCGTCCAGGGAGCACGACGGGCTCGTACACGTCAGGTGCTGCTACAACAACAAATACTGGGTGCCCCTGGACGACGGCGCCGGCCTTTGGGTCATTGGCACTGCCGACGAACGGGAGGAGGACCTGTCCAAGACGTCATGCACGCTGTTTAATCCCATCCCTGTCAACGACGACATGGACAGCAACGCTTCCGTCTCCATCAGGTCCGGCTTACAAATTACCGATTCAGTATTCCTAGTTCTTCAGGTAATTTGGCCATATATACATCTCACTTAAAAGTTAAAAGTGAAAACACCGGGAAATAACATGAGTTTCCCACTTATTGTGGTGAGCTACAATAATTATCGTATGTAAACGTACATAGGCATAATTTTTTTTTTTCCAAACAAGAATTGCTTCATAAGACGAATTTTGACTACACACTCTAAGTATGTGGCATTGCTAAGGCAAAACAATTATGATGCCCTTCTATTAGAGCGAGTACAATAACAAAGATCACTACTTACTCTATCTCTCTTCTATGTCATCTAGAATCAGCATTAATAAAATCAGCTTGTACAATAATTATCTCTAAAGATTATCTTCAAAGTATATAAACAATAAAGCTAGCATGTAATAAAAGCAAGATTATACAACAACACCGGCTTTTAGCAGGCAATAACACTTATGTTCTCGTGCGATGCTTGCTACCAAATAAAAACATACTCTCTTCTCTCACATTTTTTCTTACTCTTCTATATAGGATCAAGTTGACGATACATATTAATAGTAAACTGAGGTGACTTTATTGTACTTGCTCTTAAAGAGCTATGGAACGGTAAGAGATGATGATTTGCGTACGTAGTCATACATAAATGCTTAGGAGACATAATGAAATAAACAAAGGAAAGCGAGAGAAATAACACAACTGTACATGCAACGCCTTGTATATTTTGTTAACAAATCTAGCCGGATGACCTGCGCAATTTTTTTGAATGCGCAGCTAACTTTGTTACAAATTATTTTGTACTATAGGGCAATTTAGGTGCATTACACTAATTATATATTGTTGCATTGTTATGGAATTATTATATATTGCTGCTAATAATTTTTAGGTGCTTTAAAAATATTGAAATTCCAAGAAAAGTACGTAGCTAAAATACATCTTTTTTAAGGAAAAACCAAAATGAATCTTAAGAAAACATAGTTAAAGGACAACCTTTGATTGAAAAATCAGTGACATGATATGTTGTGACAGCATCAGAAACGTGATAGTGAATTTGCTTTTAGAGGAAAAAAGTTACTGAAATTTTCATGTAGGCCCCTCCCATGTTTTAGTCCTGACTCCAAGTTGGCAAAATTGGGAAGACCAACATGGTCTGGACAGCATGTCACAGAGAGAGAAGCACTCTAACCACGGTCACCATTATTTCTTTGGAAAAATATCCAGTGCAATCACACATGTTGATGCAATCTTGGTGCAACCAACTAACAAAAGTTTCAAAAATTCTAAAAATATCATGTCCTGTACATCTCAGACAAACTTGATCTGAACATAATAAAACTTTCATGATCAACTTTGTCTTTTGTAACTTCTAGCACAGGACGAATTTGATAATGAAATTTTATATGTAGATGGAGTAAGCTGAGATGTACATCCATGATTTTTTTCAGAATTTTTGAAACTTTTTCTAGTTGGGTTGCACCGTGGTTTCACTCAACTCTCTCTGTTGCACCAGATATGTTCCTATTTCTTTTTATGCTTTCGTAAACTGTAGACAGACTTCATCTTTTATTTAGTTTGTTGTATGCGTGAGCAGTAAGAAAATATTAATCTTCCTAATCTGTCTGTCTCTTCTCGAAATTGGCTACCTCGATTCTTTTGTGTCGTATCCCTAAGTTCCACTTCTATCCAGATCAAAAGTAAGCCCATACCCCACCCATAGATGAGAAAATTGGTTATTTGCCACTTCAAAGATTGACACTTTGGATTATGATGTCACTTGAGCCAATGACATATGAGACCATCTGAGTCAATAAATGTGTGTCCAAAGGCAAATTTATGGCCACATGTTTGAAGTTAGATAAAACCAGTTTAGTCTTGATTGGTATTAACCCGCATTTTCTATGGTACGAGAGGAACGGGATATACATGAAGTCTCTTTTTTCTTATATGGATTATTGTCTTGAATGTTTTAGATTATTTAGTTGTACATTACGATGCATAGCTTAAAATTAGAGTTATATTTGTCAATTTTCATAGCATTCAGACATATTTTTCGTTTAATTTGCACCTTTATAATATGGACCCAGCAGATTTTGACAGCGTAGACTTTTTCATTTTCCACTAATTAACGTGGTAATTTTTGGCCCTTGAGAATGAATACGGTGGCTTCTTTGTTTCTCATATGGAATTTGATCAAGCCTATGCATCATAATTAACTTTACCAATTTGCTCTTCACAATGGACAGACAGTGACAGCCAGCCCTCCCTGACTTTTGCATGTGCGGGTGCACGAAGCCGAGTTCTTCCATGTCTTTTTTTTCTCCATGGAATCCAAATAATTTTGTGCATATTTGGTATTAAAGTTTAAAAAAGTTGACTGCACCTATTCTAAAATGATATTGAAAAGGAACGGAAGGAGCATCGAGTGACCGGAATATACGGTTTTTCGTGTCATAGCATGGGATACGACCAGCTACTCCTACAGTCGATATAAACTATGATTTCCTCAATAATGTCCATATATATAAGAGCGAACTTCTAACTAAGTTTGAAATTGGTTGTTCATATATAACAGGTTCATCCATTCCCAGCTAGGAGATTATGCTTGCATGATGTCCAGTTCTGATATGTCCAAGCAGACGCCCGAGTCCTGCACTCCTGCTTGCTTATAGGCAATGAAGAAGCTGGTCAAGAAAACTACCTCAATGCCTGCACTGTCCTTGATTTGTCAAAGTTCAAGGTATTGCCTAAATACATTACCTTCAATGGCGACAACGGCAAGTACCTCAGCGCACGGGTCATCGAGGGTCACACATATCTACAATTCGCATCATCTGATATCGGGGATCCAACTGTGATGAACACCACTAACACCAATCCTGATGGAACCGTCCGTATAAAATCCAATTATTTTGGCAAGTTTTGGAGGCGCAGCCCAAATTGGATCTGGGCTGACTCAGATGACACCAGCAGCAAAAATCCTAACACATTGTTCAAGGTGATCAAAGTTAACGACTACTACGTTGCACTTCGAAACCTGGGCAACGACTTGTTCTGTAAGAGGTTCACCATTGATGAAGTGAAGGCGAATTGCCTCAGCGCTAATATTGAAACGATCTCGGGAGAAGCAAAGTTGCAGGTGGAAGAGACGGTTCTTTCCCGAGAGATTTCCGATGTTGACTTCCACGTCTCACAAGCTAAAATTTATGGCAGGAAGGTTCTCACCTTGGCTAATGCACGTTTTGACAACTGTGGCAGTTCAGATAGCAAAGCTAAATTAACCTTGGCATACAAAGACACAGAGAAAAGCACCTGGGATTCCACTGTTGGATTGAAGCTCGGTGTGGAAACCACGATCAAGACTGGGGTTCCATTCATTGCAGAAGGAAGTGTTACTGTTAAAACTGAATTTAGTGGATCATACAAGTGGGGATCAACCATTGAGAAAACAACAGAGCAATCGGTTGTCTACGAAGTTACTGTGCCTCCAAAGACTAAACTGACAGTAAGCTATATCGCAACACAAGGTACATGTGATGTTCCCTTCTCTTACCGTCAGCAGGACCTTCTGACCACCGGAGAAGTAGTTACTTACGATTTTGACGATGGTCTCTACACTGGTGTCAATTGCTATGATCTCAAGTTCGAGACCAAAGAAGAAAACATCTAACTATTTATGACGCGTATATAATTATATACGTGAGTCGTGGCCTAAGAGTCGCTTGTGTGTGCTAAATAAAGTCCCTCCTTGCATGGAGTGGCCCGGATTTCGATCAGTACGTTTCCTGTAATGCCCCTTATACGGGGTTTGTGATACAGATTCTGTAATGCCCCTATACGGGGTTTGTGATACAGATTCTGTAGGGTTGTTCCTTATAATTGGCAATAATTATTCTGGCTTATATTACTTCCTAATCATGCGTTGATCCTTCCTAATCATGCATTACTTTCACATGTTTATCGGTACGAACCTGGCACTAGCTTATGTGGTTTGTACAGGCGAGATCAACTGGCACTAGCACGCGGCTAGACCAGAGAGGGTGGAGAAATGTCAGCGTGCACCGTTTAGGTCTTATTTAAGAGATCTATTCCTAGCTGAGATCTACAGGGTGGATTAGGAATTTAAAATAAAATCCTGACCATCTACGTGGATCGATCAAGACTTTGGTCCACCTAAATAAGGACTTAGTTTACTCTCATGGTTCACTAGCATCAATTAGAGACGAGATCTAGTAAGTAGCTAGGATCTATAGGTGATAAGTGTGATGAGGTTTTCTTCCATGCACTCTTATATGGTAGCACTGAATTATCATCCGACTATTTATCCTTCAGAAAAAAATACTGAACATTTTCTTGTCAGTGTACCGCGGTGGTATGGTCGTATGGAAAAGATTATTGGGCCACCCAGACTTCATATTTTCTTGTGGTTGTTGGCTAACAATATAATATTGACCAGATATAATCTTGCCAAAAGGCACCATGATACTGACAAAACATGCCTCTTCTGTTGGGAAGATGAATCTGTTAACCGCCTGTTTTCCGATGTAGATTGTTGTTGATGCTGCAAACAGTGCTATGAACGAATGGCCTGTATTTTCTTAATAATGTCGACTAACTTATGCACGTGTTTGCACCAATTTTTGGAAACCACGAGAAGAATCGACAGGAGAACACGAGTTTGGATACAACACGAAGCGCCTCAAAGGATTTGGATAATGTACGGATAATATTTGGAAACAGAGTCCAAATAGGAAACTACAAAGCCGATTCGGATTACATTGTCGTGTTGGATAAGGACTCGGATCGGCTGGCGGGTATATAAAGGCGTGCTAAGGCTGCTTGAAGGACAACCACAAAATCACATCTGCCCGTTTTGTTTTAGCTTTTTAGTCTTTTAAGTTCTGTAATCGTTCCTTTGTAAGTCGATATTGATCAAATAAAGTTGCGAATCGCCGATTGTTTGGTCATCATCGATTTCTTCAGGTTTGATTTGTTCTGTCTTGTTGCGCATCGCCTTTTCAGAATCAATCTGCCTTTTACCCCTCGGATTAGTCTTAACCGACTAGTCTAGTTACCCTTCTAATCGGCTTTTTGGCTGATTCCTGTCTTAGCCGATTTGCATCTGGAAATCGACTTGATTGAATTTCACAATTTTTGCTCCTTATCGATTGCAGGGTCAAATCGATTGGCACGCCTCGCACTTGAACCCGGTGTTCGTCTGGTGTGTTGTAGGCCAGAAACCCTCTTCACGTTTTTAGCGTCAACACATTTTTGGCACGCCCGGTGGGACCGATCGGCAAGATGACCGCAGGCAAATCCACCGCACCAGCCGACGTGAATACCGACGCCATAATCGTCCCAACGTTGGACGATTTGACTCCGGAGCAGCGCAAGGAAATCGAAGATCGAAAAGCTGCCTTGGAGGAATTGATGCTGGGCTGCTACCAGAAAACCCGACGAGGAGTCACGCAGAAGATGGCGCTGCCAACATTGAATCCACTCGGTGAGGCTGGCGTCGCATCGACTCTGGTAAGCCAATATATGCCAGCTCAAGCTGAGTTATCTGTTATGATTGAGCAGTCTGTGCATCATGACTTATAGTGTATGCACACAGACACACATAATAAATGCAGGCTGTATTAAAGGAAAGGCTTCTACAGTCTTGACAATGTTGGTATAGCAGCTATACTGACTGTAGGTTTGACGCTTAGTTAAAGACGTATGTTAGTTAAAGACGTACTCCTTTTTGGTTTGTTGTATGCCTAATCTGTTGGTCTCTTCTCGAAATTGGCTACCTCGATTTTTTTGTCCAGATCAAAAGAAAGCCCATACGTACCCCACCCGGCCCGGCCCATAGATAGCTCAACATTACAGACGGCTAGATAAAACCGGTTTAGTCTTGATTGGTATTAACCCGCATTTTCTATGGTATGAGAGGATCGAACGGGATATACATGAAGTCTCTCTTTTTTCCTATATGGATTACTGTCTTGAATGTTTTAGATTATTTAGTTGTACACTACGATGCCTAGCTTAAAATTTAGAGTAATATATTTGTCAATTTTCATAGTATTCAGACATATTTTTTGTTTAATTTGCACCTTTATAATATGGACCCAGCAGATTTTGACGGTGTAGACTTTTTCATTTTCCACCAATATTTAACGTGGTAATTTTTGGGCCTTGAGAAAGAATATGGGGACTTCTTTATTTCTCATATGGAATTTGATCAAGCTTATGCATCAGAATTAACTTTACCAATTTGCCCTCCCTGACTTTTGCATGTGCGGATGCTTGCTAGCTATACGTAGCACAGGGAAGCCAAATCCTTATCGATATGCACGAAGCCGAGTTCTTCCATGTCTTTTTTTTTCTGCATGGAATCCATCGTTTATTCACTGATTTGACTAGCGTTTTGATGAACTTTGATCTTGGTACAGCCCTCTCGTTACTATCAAATATCCTTCTCTATTGCTCAAATCATGGTGTTGCTTTCTCTCGTTCCTAGATGCTACATATATAGATTGGCATTTCTAAGTAATATGTGTTGTATGAATTTACAACCTTAATTAGATTCTTGTTTGTTATCCAAGTGTAGTGTCTTTTCATAGCCATTAATCACACCTATATAATTTGGACTCACCACAATCAAAGGTGTAAATCTTTCTCTTTTTTTTGATCGATTAACATGGTAATTTCTAGCACATAAGAGCAAACATGATGGTTACTTTTAAGTTTGCATATTTTTGGAATTTAAACGACATGCAGTTTTTTATTCAGTTTTAGATTGGAATTTATATATAAATATAATTAGTAATTTTCGTTTTGATTTTGTATATCTAAATTTTAGATATTTAGGGATTTTAACTTGGCATTCATACAAAAACAAATTGCTGTTTTCTATTCCAAATTTGTACATTATTGGGTTGTACGTGACATGGATTTTCTTAATTTATAGTTTTATGTTGGAATCATAAGCAAATCCAGCTAATATTTTTATTTCATTTTATTCCAAATTTAGGCAAATTAAGGATGATTTTGTATGGAAATCAAATTATTTATTTATTTTCTTTTTTATTAAGACCTTTTGTTTTAAGGTTGAATTTGTATACTAATCCAACTACTAATTTTCATTTGTTTTTCTTTTGAAATTCAATTTTACTATGAAGTTCTTTGGAGTTCATACAGAAATCAAATTGCTAATTTTATTTTATTTATTTTGAATTACAGTTTCAGGGGCTTCCACACAGTTTGTGCGGGTAAATGCATACCGGTGCAATGGTGTACGCCTTGCCATGAACAGAAACTGTGTGTTGGTGTACTGAAAGTGGATCCACGACTTAGGTGTGTGTGTGTGTTTCTATTTCTATAGTGAGGGTTTAACGTCCTGGGCTGGATCAAAGTCATGTCTAGGTAATATAACGATTTTGTATGATCTCCTTGCCGGCACACCTAAGGAAGTGTGTCGTATGGCCTAGCAAGAAGGTTGATCATTCCTTGTGGGTAAAGTTGTACTCTGCAGAGTGTAAAATCTAATCGATTAGCCGCACCCGCGATCATGGGCACTTGGTGAAGTCATTCCAATGCTAGATTTTGGTATTTTCTAAAATAGTTTTTGTCGGGGATTGGATGCGCTGTACCAGGACGACCATCGAAGCCCGGTGTCAACCGACCTTGCCCTTGCCCGGACAACGCACGCAGGACCGACCTTCGTACGCCCCGGCCCCGAGCAATCCAGCTCGGGGTGACCACGACAAGGCGACGTGGCATTTAATGCCAGCGGCACAGGATATCGCGCTTCCGGGATATGCGCTGCCACGGTCCGCGCCGCCTTGGTCTGCGCTCACTGTTTCCACGTCGCATGGTACCCGGCGGGTGGCGCGGCCATTGTGCAGCAGGATTTCTCCACAGTGAAGCACTCCCTGTAATGAATGACTTGTCTCCTGTAATTCCCTATAAATACCCCCCCTCCCACGGTGGATTGGGGGTTGGACTTTCTGTACTTCACATGCACACGCATCCAAAGCTTGCTCTCAGGCGCCCTTAGGAGCACTCAGGGTCCCGAGCAAGTGCATTGTAACACACCCCTTCACTAGTGAAATCCATCGACGAGGGTTGTTATCTCCGCCATGAGAGGTCCGAACCAAAGAAAAAACGACCCCTATGCCTTCCGATTGTCTTGTGCGCCTGTTCGCTGCTCAAGAGGCCCTCGACGCTAAACCCTTCATGAAAGGGGCCTTAGGTTGATCCTCATTCAACAAGTAAGCTTCGGCGAGGGCCCTCGTCTCGAATCGCCGACAATGGCGCCGTCTGTGGGGATCGACCGAGTCCTTTCGCGAGGAATCCGAGGATGCCGAACTCGCAGACAATCAGACCTCTGCGGCTTCGGCGACGAGAGGATGGCGATGAATACTACGCCAGCCGACGGGCGTGGGCGGCGTCGACCCGGAAGGTCACACCAGACCGGAGTCTTTCCTCGAGCCGCGCGAGAGCCGTTTCCTCGCTCAATCGAATACCCTCACTCGCGAGGAAGAACACGGCGACCTCGCGGCGACGAGCCACTCCCGATCGCCTCGAGCTCACCCAGGGAACATGGTGTACGACACCACCCCAGATCGCCCACGCGAGCTTGGTATTCCCAGCGTCAACATGGCGGGAGGAGGACGACGAATGCGAGCATCGGTCCCTCGAAGTTTCGCCATCGGACGATCCGGGCGAGGACCGCCGGAGTTGTCCTCAAGGAACCCAGTGTCGCTTCGTCAACCTAGCGGGCGGCGCCGGCCGGGATCGGCCAGCAAAGATGCTACCAGTACCGCTCCCCGAACGCAGGCGGCACGCCCAAGATCGCCTCCGTCCGCTCCTCAGGCGCGGCGTCTTCAGCGCTTATCGCGACGGCCAGACGCTGCCTCGTAATCTTCTCGGCCAGCGGACTGGCGCTATGGGGCACTTTGTGGCTAAGAACACGGAAAATCTTGCCGCCGATATAGGGCTTCGGGCCGTCTTAGCGCCTAAGGGCCCCTAATGTTTCTCGGACAACCGACACCCTTCCTGTTCGCTCCTCGTCACGATGCCCTCAAGTCTCCTTTCGGGCGGGCGTGGAAGCAAGAGCGGTTCGTGAGGATGCCCGAGTGCTTCCGGGTGGACTCATGGCTCGGGCGCGCTCGGCCGCTATGAGCCTTCCAATTCTCTTCCTCGAGGCACCCGCGCCGGGGGGTTTTCTCCCGCATCAAGCCGAGCACAAAGGACCGACCGGCCCGACCATCATGATCCCCACTCCCGCGGAGGCCGCCATGACAACCCGGCTTTCGGATGCCGGGCCTTTTCGGCGTCCCTTCGCGAGGTGTTGTGGCCGAGCAAGTTCAAGCCCGGCCACATAGAGCGGTTCAACGGGACCCGAGAACCGGATGAGTTCCTCTCAATCTACTCCACCGCCATCGTGGCCGAGGAGACGAGAGTCATGGCCAACTCCCCACGGTCCTCGATGGCTCGGCTAGGACATGGCTCTTCACTTTAAGGAGGGCTCGATCCGCCTGTGGGGGCAGCTCAGCGATGCCCTCCGAGCGAACTTCCAAAGCTGCTACACTCGCCCGGGCAACGAGCGAGATTTGGAGCGGCTGATCCAGACGGACAAAGAGACCCTGCGCCACTTTGTCCAGAGGTTCATCAAAGTAAGGAACTCCATCCCAAGCATCTCGGACGAGGCAGTCGTCCGGGCCTTCAAATTTGGGGTCCGCGACGTCCGCTTCACACAGGACTTGGAGATCCACCCCGACCTAATGGCCAACGAACTTTTCCGTATGGCCGATCGGTACGCAAACGCCGATTTAGGTCAGTATAATGGAAGAGGATGATCGACGAAGGCAAGCGCCGCCTCGGTAGGTTCGAAGGCTCCTCGCAAGAAGCGCGGGCTCGGTGGAGAAAAAGGCCAAAGAAGAAGAGGTCGTGTGCACGCACTCGCCGCTTATCGATCGCTGTCCCCACGCCCTCTGGGACGAAGCCGATGGCGACCAAGCCCGGCCGCGCCACGCCAAGAACGACAAGACGCGATGATCGTGGCGCGACGACCAAGGCCGTGGCGGCGAACGCGGCAAGGGCGCCCGGTGCCTTTGCTCGCCTGCACCATCAAGCGGCAGTCACGACCTCCAAGAATCGCTGAACTCGGGCGTACCACCTGGAAAGGTTCTACGACGGCGAAGGCCCCATGCCCACGCTCCCGGGCAAGGCAGAAGACAGCAAGGGCAAAGGCCCAGCGGAGGACGACGACGACGACAACACGGGATACCAGGAGCCCCAAAACCACATCGCAGTCATATTCGGGGGCTCCTCGGCCTACAAGTCCCGCAGGGACCTCAAGGAGGCGACACGGAGGTCTCGCCATATCGCCCACGCAAGAAACCGCCTGCTCAATGGCTCAAGTGGTCGGCGCCCCTCACTTTCTCCAAGGAGGACCTGCCCCCGGAATGACCAAGCCCTAGAGGCTCCCATTGGTCGAAGTCTCACCATCGAAGAACGCTTAAGGTCGGCCGGTCCTCGTCGACGCGGAGCTCTCTCGACCTCATATTCGCTTGGCCCCGGACGAGATGTGTTCTCGCTCCAAGATCGAGCATCGCTATCCCATTCTTCGATCGCCCCGCACTTCGATCAAACCCCTTGGCCAGATCGTCTTGCCCGTAACACTTGGGAGTCCGACCAACTTCCGAACCGAGCTGATCAACTTTGAAGTCGTCGACTTCAAGTCGACTTACAACGCCATCCTTGGCAGGCCGGCCTTGTCCAAGTTCATGGCCGCCACGCACCACGCCTACTAATGCCTGAAGGTCCCCGGACCAAAAGGCGTCATCACCATCAAAGGCGCACCACTGTATGCCTTGAGTCAGGATTTAAAAGGCGCCGACATGGTCGGCAGTTTCCCTCATGTGCTCGACCAAGCGCCAAGATTCCCGACTAAAAGTTACCCTCCAACCGGAGGAGAAACCAAGGCGGTCCTTCCTAGCAGGCCGACCTGCCAAGGTCCTCCATCCGAGTCTTCATTAGACCCCAAATAGAGCTCGAGCTCATCACTTTCTCCCGGGAACGCGGATGTTGTTCGCTGGGAACCGTCCGACATGCCCGGGTCCCAAGGGAAGTGATTGAGCATAGGCTAGCGTCTGCCCGACAAAGCCCGTGGCGCCTGTAAACTCAGCGCTTTTCCCCAGAGAAGTAGCGATCATCCCGATGAACTCGACAAACTCCTCAAGGCCGCTTGCCGAGAAGTCGAGCACTCGGAGTGGCTAGCTAATCCCGCCATTAGAAGAAGAAGGGGGCAAGTGGTGCGAGCAAGGCCGACCACACCGGCTAAACGCCACCGCCTCAAGGACAACTTCCGCGCCACGCATTGATCAACTCGTCGGATTTAACGGCGGAATCCTGTAATGAGTTTTTGGATGCCTACCGTGTTATCACCAGATTAGCTTATTTCCGGGACGAGGAGAAGACTTCCTTCATCACCCCATTCGCACGCTCGCTACACGACCATGTCCTTCGGCTCATGAACGCCGGGGCGACCTTCTAGCGCTTGATGCAGAAAACTTTCCAGGCCCAGATAGGCCGGAACCTGGAGGTATATGTGGATGATATGGTAGTTAAGAGTAAGCTCCCCTCAGGTCATGTACTCGACCTCGAGGAAACCTTTTGTAATCTCCAGACATAGAATAAAGCTTAATCCCGAGAAATGTGTTTTTGGGGTAAAAGCCGCAAGGTGCTCTTGCACCTCATCTAGCCGCAGGCATCGGTGCCAACCCTGAGAAAATCGAGGCTATCGAGAGGATGCGCCTCCGGTTCGTGAAGGAAGTCCAAACCCGGACCGGACGGATGGCGATACGAGCCGCTTACCTTGGCCAGCGAACGCGGCCCGCTTTTCTTTAAGGCGCCCGCAGTATCGAGGGCTTGGCCCGACAGAGGGAAGCTAACCGCCTTTCGAGGAGCTAAAGCGTTACTGTCCAGCCCGGTCTTGGCCACACCAAGGTCTGGGAGCATCTCCTTCTTTACTCAAGAACACACCCCACGCCAGAAGCGCGGTGTTGGTGGTAGAGCGGGAAGGACACAGTCCGTATACTATGTCAAGTGTTGCACGACCAAAGGAGCGCTACTCGAGGTCCAGAAAACTCAGTACTCATGCTCATGGCTTCCGTGAAGTTGCGCCACTACTTAAGCCCACAAGGTCGTCGTTCCGACCAATTTCCCGCTTAGGGACATCCTAAGAAACCAGACGCCGGTATCGACTAACAAATGGAGGGCCATGGAACTCGCAGAGTTCGACATACACTCTTCGCCAAGACGCAAGTTAAGTCCTGTGTCTTGGCAGACTTCAGAGTGGAATGGATTTGGCGAATCCGCCCAAATTTCACCACCGAATCTCAAGAACCTCGGACGCCACCGGACCATGTATTTCGACGTCCCGAGCTTACGAGCCGGGGTCATAAGTATCGTTGTCTCCCAAGGGACCCGCCGCAATACGTCATCCACCTACACTTCGCCGCAACCAATAACGCAACGGAGTATGAAGGCCTCTTGGCCGGGCTACGAGCGTGCAAGGCGCTTGGCGTCCAGCGACTCACTGTGAAGGGCGATTCACAGTTGGTCGTCAACCAAGTAAACAAGGAGTATCAGTGTTCCGATCACTCAATGGCGCTTTACTTGGTTGAGGTGAGGAAGATGGAGCCAGATTTTAGAAATTTCAAGTACTCTACATCCCTGTGAAGGACAATTCGGCCGACCAACCTCCAAGGTCGGTTCCTCGCAGCTGTTCGCCTCTAATCGGGCGCCTGTTGAGCACCTCCGCAAGCCTCCATTCCTCTCTGTGAGGAGGCACCACCAGATGTTCGCCCACCGGTGCCTGGCCGAGCATTTGGAAAAGCCCTCCATTCCTCTCAGAGAAGAGGCACAAGAGGCGTGGCGGTAACGCCTCCTTCTCGAAAGGAAGGTGCGCATCGGATGGCGCCATTCATCCAAAGATTTTGCCCATGGACATTGCCCGAGGAAGAAGCCGAGCATTCCCAAATGCAACTGCGGCCATCCGCTTACAAGCTCGTAGATGGCGCTGTATCAAGAAGGGGCACTCTCGAGTCCTTCCAAGTGCACATCTCGAGAAGAGGCGAATTCCTTCGTGAGATATTCATGAGGGAATGTGGGGCCCACTCGCCCTTCCGGACACTCGTGAGCAAGGCATTCTGGTTGGTATACTATTGGCCCACAGCGCTAGACGACACCAGGGTGATCGTGGCGACTTGCCAGCGCGTACAATTCCACGCCAGTGAAGTCCCACCAACGGCTGCGACGCGCTTACTGCAACCATCCCACTCTCATGGCCATTCTCGACCTGGGGGGCTGACATTCTCGGGCCTTTCCCCCGTGGTCGAAAAAGTTGCAAATTTTTGCTCGTCGCCATCGACACTTTCTCTAAGTGGATCGAGGCCGAGCCAGTTTCAACCATTTCGGCCCAAGCAGCCAAGAGATTTTTCCGCAGCAACGTGGTGACGCGCTTTGGGGTTCCTAACCACTCATCACGCATAATGGCACTCGGCCTATGAGCGAAGCAAGCTTCAAGCATACTTTGCCAAGACATCGAACAAAGATCTCCTTCTACCAATAGCTCATCCGCAGAGCAATGGAGCAGTACCAAAGAGCAAACGGCCAAATACTACAAGGATCAAGAAAAGGGTCTTCAAAGACCTCTCCCTAAAGGCGGGTCATGGGTGGACGAGCTTCCTTCCGTCCTTCGGGCCGGCGCGACTGATCGCAGTCGAAGCACGGCTAATCCAAATTGTATGGTGCAGAGGCCGCCCCGCTCACGAAATCGTGTTTCGGTCCCCTAAGAGTACACTTGGCCGACGATATCCAATTAAGGTCGTGGAGTCGCCTCGACCTCGATCTCGCCGAAGAAACCCCAGAAAGGCACAACTCCGATCACCACTTACCAGAAGAAACCTTCGTAGCATGCGCCAAGTCAATCCGCCCTCACATTGCATGTTGGCACCTTGTCCCACGCCGTGATTCAGACATGTCGAAGACCAACAAACTATCTCCCAAGTGGGAGGGACCATTCACGGTCGTTTCCACGTCACGACCGGGGGCTGTCGTGCTCCCTAGTTCATGGAACATCGACCAGCTGCGCAAGTTCCATGTCTAAACTCATTTTCCGTTTTCACATTATGATTGTAAATTCACGACCTTACTTTTGGAGCAGTACAACTTTCGTCTGCTTAAAACCATTTTACCGCTAAAATCGATCACAGATGCGAATAACACAACAGGTCGCGAAAGCAACACCCGCCACTAAAACGCCACCACCAAAGGCTTCTGGCCTCGCTTAAGCCGACCTTGGTCCGCAGAGCTATTCATCGCGATGACAAAGTCGCGAAATGCATAAACCTTTTGATCGGGTCCGAGATTTAGCCTCTACGGCATGCTGCTGGTTAGCCATGCACCCTCCCTTCATACGACCACACTCGCAAAATTAAGGGTGAGCGTCCCAAGTGGCAACAAGTCTTATCACACGCTCGTTTTTTCTCCACCGACCTATCCACGCTTGTCGCTCGCACAGGCCGGTGTTTTGGTCGGAGGGGCCGCGCGCTTCCTCTCATCTCTCCTACGAACAAACTCTTGCTCCAATCTTAGGTGCACGAGCATTATTCGCAGCGGGGGCCGGAGAGGAGCGGATCACCGGGCTCGTGTATTTTTGTCACTAAGTCACAACTCACCCAGTGAAATTGTCAGCCCCTTTAGAGCATCTCTCGCCAAGTCACAAGCTTCTACAACTTACTTTCGCCTATGTCGCCCACGACGCCTCCTCGACCTACATCATGTCTACATCGCGCTCATCTTTTGCGAGCAAAAGAAAAAGGCATTATCACAGCATAACAAATACTCAAGCTTACGCCTGAGTTGTCCTCACAAAAAGTTTCCCAAAGCAAAAGAAAAATACACACTCCCCACGAGCCAAGCTTCACCCCTCTAGGTCATGGAGAGCTTCTCACGATAGTCACGATCTTGGCCAAGGTCGATCACCTCACGGGCCTCACGACCTTGGCTGGCTCTCTTCACTGAGTCGCCGACCTCTTTCTTTGTCTTGGTCTCAGGAGCTGCACCACTGCCGCCTGATCTAGGTCGGCCACCTTGGCTTCGAGGTCTCGACGCACCGTTTCCCTGCTCAAGACCCTCGCTGAGCCCAAGAGCCTTAGCTTGGCTAAGGGCCGATCTTTCTCCAATGCCATTGGCCAAGATTCTGCTTCCATTGCTCTAGCTCTTCTTTGGCCTGGCTTGACGCCTCAAGCTCCAAGAACCCGGTCTCGAGGGTTCTGCGTGTTCTTCCCCGCTGAAGCTCCTCGCCGAGACCAGGACCTTGTCCCATTGGGCAAGACCTCCTCCGCCAAAGAGCGGTCCGCTTCACTGCTTCCACTTTCTTGCTCGAAAGCGAGTAATTTCTTCTCGGCAATGGCAAGTCTTCTTGGTTCAAGTGGCGGAGCTCGATCTCTTGCTCGAGTTTTGCTCGAGCTTCGGCGATCCGCCCGTTGATGCGACGACAGCCGCTCCGCTTTTTGCACCTTCACAGAGCAAGGCTTCCGCTCACTGAAGTCGCTCAACTTCTCCTCCAAATTTCTCGACCGGGCTTCACTTTCTTCGAATAGCGATTCACGCGGCCGTGGGACGTACAACACCTCTTCAAAGTCGCCAAGGTCTTTTGAAGAAGATACGGGCGGAAAAAGCTCTAAGCAAAACTCGCCCCCGCAAGATCCAAAGGGGGAAAAATCACCAAAATAGCGGAGTATCCATACTCGAGCAACGCTACGCCAAGACGTTCTTCCCAGATTGCTCAAGATCGCCACCGCCTCGAATGTCTCCGTGTTTCGCAAGGGGTCACGACAAGCCCGAGTCCTTGAACGCGGTGCGGTCGCCGAGGACGCACGGCCTCCTCGCATGAGAGTCGCCATGAAGCGCCACGCTACCTTCCCCGAGCAAGTCCCTTGCTCGTGGTCTTCTTCACGCCCATCATGGGCGGCCGCTTCACCCGCCGGCGGCAAAAGAGTCGTCCCGAGAGATGTTTGTTGCTCGGGGCTTCAAGCCTCAGGCAGCAGATTCTTCGCCGGATCTTGAAGCTCGACCACCTCTTGCACGCCTACAGGTGCCTGGAGGGCTGGGCCCGCCCCCGCCTTTGGTTGTTCTGCGACGAACTTCTCCGCCGCCTTCCACGCCTCGGCCATCACAATGTCGGCGGCGAGCATATCCCGCTAGGGCATTGTCAACAAGCTCAGAAGCCATTTTTCGATAGTCCGGAGGAACCTACGAGCTATATCGCCCACATCGCCAGGGTGGGGCTAGCTCGGTCGAAGCACACAAAAACAAAGACCAAGACAAGGCAAATATCGAGGCTCACCTTGGCCAAGCCCGCACCGTCGGCCGGTGGTAGGGTCCGCCACCGCCATGAGCACCAGCTCGTTCTTTTCTCGAGAGGCCTCAAGTGATCCTCGCCACCGGGATTGACTCTCTCCATGTCGACTTCCCTCCGGCCGCTTTTTTTCCCGCCTCAGACGCAAGCAGGGTCGCCTACCGATGATCCCGAACTCCCTAAGCTTTAAGGCTCGAGCGCGCTGACCCTCACATCCTCGAGCCCCTCGCCAAGCAAGCCCCGCCGCTCGGCTGCACCATCCCCTCGATCAATCTCCCTTCCGCCTCGATTTGCTCGATTTGAACTGCCAGGCTATAATTCTCCAGCCAGAGCTTCAGGCGTCTTACCTCCTTCCGATCGGCATACTCCAAGTGCCGCCTCGGGGGGTTGCTGGGCGCCGCCGCTTGCCTCTTCGACGCCCGGGTGCCCGAGGGTGGCGGCGCTAGCCTTTTGCCCTTCCCTTTCTTGGCCTTGGTCAGGGAGGCATGCCATTCGCCGCCTTTTTGATTTGAGCTCACCACGCCAAATTTCAAGGGCAAGCTTTTCCTACCAAGGAGGCGGAATCACGTAAAAGCTGGATGTACTTCCCGAGCGTGAATAGCTGGCGAAGCTTACCTCTTCGCACCGATCATGCACGTTCAAGATTATGTCGGTGGCATTGAAGCTCCTTGTCTTCGGTCCCAACATCTCGGCAACCCTCCTCTCCACCCACAATGAAGTCTTCGGCTGTCGCCATGTTATGCATGAGTCAAGACGGGCTCAAGCTGGCGATACGCTGCAAGATTGCCACAAGCAAAGGAGCTACTCAGATTCGGCCATGCGGGTAAAGTCCTCCCACCCACCGATCTCAAGAAGGGCGCCCTTCCTCACGGCGATATTCGTTCGAGGAGGAAGTCAAGGACGATGTCCCGCCCGATAAGCCCCATGTTCGTGAGTTCATGGATCGCCATCGATCTGCGCCTTCGGGCCAACCAATAGCCGCGCGCTCCCTGGTTGGCACCACTTTGCCTGAAGCGCAGAGAGCTCCCCAGCCTCCGCAAGTAGAACTAAGAGCCTACCAACCCGCAACAGAGTCCTTGAGGGTGAAGATGGGGAACTCGTACGGGCGACCGGGTCTCAAACGGAAATACAGGGCACCGGTGGGGGAGGGACTGCCGGTGCGGAAGAGATTGTAGAAATGGAAGAAAAGGCTTGGCGTGGGAAGGGTGCCCACGAAGCCTTCGCAGAGATGGGCAAAGATGTTCAAGACAAGGATGGAGTTGGGATTCAGGTGGGTGACCTCACACTGACATTGCTCAAGCACATCCCCCAGGAACTCGCTCTCGGGCATCCGGAGCCCATTGACGGTGTAGAGCTCGCACGAGATTATCTCGCCGTCAGGCGGTGTCGCCGGCTCCTCACGGCCGACCCTCCAAGAATAAGGGTCCAAGTACCCATGATCTCGCAGCACCTCGAGCCTCTCCGTCGTGATCTTGCTCGCACCAACCGCGCCATGGGAAGACTCGACGGATGGCGCCTGAATGAAAGAGGGAGCTTGGATGCGGGAAGTTTGTGGCGGTTGCCGCAGAAGATGAAGATGAAGAAGTAAAAGGCTTGGAGCGCCCCCGACGGTTATTTGTAAGCGGAGAAGTCGAGTGGACAAGTAAAGATTTGCCGATTACCAACACTGGCGGTTCGGTCTTCGGCAGTTCAAGGGCGCGTTCCTAAAAAAGCTGTCGAATCCACGCCGCGTCATGCGGAAGGAACCGCGATTTTTCCCGAGCCCGCTTATAGTACTATTTGGCCTAGACTTTGGCTCAAGTATGCTCGGAGTCACTGGAGCGACTCGTCCCTCGAGCCCGTTGTTCGTGCCGCAACAAGTTTCCTTTTCGCGAGATCTCTTCTTCCCGAAGGTGGCAGCTCGGATGTCGCGCAATTCTTCGCCGTGAGATTTTCGCCCGAGCATAGTTGCTCGACGCCGAGCGCTTTTCGCACGAGATTCTTCGCCCCGAGCTAAGGAGGCTCGGGTCGCGCAGCCTTTTTCGCCGCACCACTCCAATCCCTCCTCGAGAAGTCTAGAGGCTTAAGGCGAGGCCGCTTCAAGACCTTTTTTCCCTTTAGCCTCGGGGCTAGCTGTCAGGATTGATGCGCTGTATCAGATCCACCATCGGCCGGGTCAACCGACCTTGCCCTTGCCCGGACAACGCATGCAGGACCGACCTTCAGACGCCTGCCCCGAAAGTAATCCAGCTCGGGTGACCATTTACAAGACGACGTGGCATTTAATGCCGCAAGCGAGGATATCGCAAGGTCCGGATATGCATCGCCACGTCCGCGCCGCTTTGGTCTGGGCCATCGCTCCTGTTCGCCGCAAGACGGGTACTTGGCGGTGGCGCGCCATCGGCAAAGAAGCTTTCTCCACAGATGAAGCGCCTCGTAATGAATGACATGTCTCCTGTAATTCTATAAATACCCCCTCCCACGGTGGATTGGGGTTGGACTTTCAGACTTCACACGCACACGATCCGAGCTTGCTCTCAGCGCCCTTAGGAGCACTCTGTGGTCCCGAGCAAGCGCATTGTAACACACGCCCCTTCACTAGTGAAATCCACTGGACGTAGGGTTGTTATCTCCGCCGCGAGAGGCCCGAACCAGCAAAAAAACGACCCCCTGTGCCTTCCGATTGTCTTGTGCGCCCCGTTCCGTTGCTCGGTAGGCCCTCAGACACTAAACCCTTCGCGAGAAAGGGGCCTTAGGTTGATCCCTCATTCAACAAGTAAGCTCGGCGAGAGGCCCCTTGTCCCGAATCGTCGACAGTTTTGGTTTTGGAACTGTTTTTAGCAACCCTTGTTTTTATGTCAAAGGAACGATATATATGGGTTTCACAGTCGGGATGACTGTATAGTGGAATTTATTTACTTGCTTATGATTACACAAAATGCTTAGTAGTTTTACAAATACGTTGCTTTCAAAGGCGACAACGACAAGTACCTCGGCGCACGGGTCATCGAGCGTTACAACTATCTACAATTCGCATCATCTGATATCGGAGATCCAACTGTGATCACCGGATCAGAAGAAGTTACTTACGATTTGGACGATGGTCTCTACACCGGTGTCAATTGCTATGATCTCAAGTACGAGACCAAAGAAGAAAAGATCTAACTATTTAAGACGCGTGTATAATTATGTACATAAGTCGTGGCCTAAGAGTCGCGCATGCGTGTGCTAATTATAAATAAAGTCCCTCCTTGCATGGAGTGGCCCGGATTTCGATCAGTACGTACGTTTCCTATGGCTTGTGTGGTGGTACTGTATGATTGTGTATCGTTACGTGTAATGCCCCTTATACATACGGGGTTTGTGATACAGATACTGTATGGTTGTGTACTATTATATATGTATGCTGTTCGTTATAATTGGGAGCAGGTGTGTACTGTTACGTGTGATGCCCCTTATACGGGGTTTGTGATACAGATACTGTATGGTTAGTTGTCATGTGACAGGCGCGATTAAACTAGAAATATTGAAGCGAATCCACCACACGGCCGGATTGGTGTTCCAGTCCGATCCGTGACGTATACAAACAGGAACCGATTTGGAAAGCAACCGATTACAAGAGAGATACACTTACTAAACAATTGAAATCATCAGATCAACCTGAACCGAATCAGGTTCGGTGCTGGAGGTGCAAGAGGCGAAGAAACCATTGCCGATCACACGCGACCACCATATATAAAACCCTCGTTGTGCATGCCCAGCAACGCATGCATGCGCTCCCTTCCTTGAATCCCCTCTCCGTATCCTGTTGCTGCGAAACGGGGGATGTCCAACGCGCAAGGACGTGGACGCCGCCCAACGGCGCCGTCAGATCGAGGCCCGCGATGCTTGCCGTGTGATGAGACTAACGCTGAAACTAACGCCCTCTACGCTTTTTGCCACGCCTCATCGCGAAAATACATGCGCCGCCGCAACGCCATGATGTGCGCTTCTGCCTCGCCGATCTTCACGCGAAGTTCGCCGATCTCGAATAACACACGACTCGCCCACAAGTCGAGGGACTGACATTTTTTTTGTACGACATGTTATATTTTTCAGCCAACAACACTATTAGACATACACCACCAACATAATCAATAGATTGGAAGATAAATATTTTAGAATTATAAAGCAAATGTACATATAGATCCAAATCCCTCCGTATCTTACTGGTTTCAACGCCAGAATATACGCGATGTACAAAGATATCTATCTATTAAAATAACATTTCCATCTCATACATATTTGATCATCAGAGATGATAAAATTTAATTCTTAATTTTTATTCATGCATCCTTTCAATCATCGTCAGATAGTAGGAACACATATGACCAAAATAATGTCCACCACTTGAACCTCTACTACTTAAACCTGAAATAAATAAATAAAATCACAATTGGATTATTGAACCTATATAGGATGTTGTCATAGAAGGTATTCACAAGTCTCCTTACCGAATATATTCGGATAAGTCATTGAATTGAAAAGATCCAACGCAGATCCATGCATTGGAATTTGTACAGCCTGCAAAACATATTTGGGAATGGTGATATGACTGGATCCAACATTCAAAAAAAGTAAAATATTGTAACAAACTTACATTGTTTTCTTCCCCAAGATTACGTGTACGCTCAGACACTTCTGAAATTGCAGTCTCTTTCTTTTTTTTCCTTTCCTCTTCTTCTCGATACAACTTAGATAACGACGTGACCCTCTCCCTCCATCTCTCTTTCTTACACCGGTTGATTTACATGTGTTGTCTCAATGTCTACCTTGGAAGCTGAAATATTTGGTGCTCCGCCAACCGTTGTCTTCCAAAACAAGTTCTTCCATTTTGGACATAATTTCGATGCTTGGTTTAGAAGATGGTTATATGCCGCCACTCTGTGATGCAAATGAAATTACACCAATGAATGCTCTCATCAATGAACTATAGCGATTTGCCATGTAAGCCAGATGTAGACTCAATATCCGGTGGCAATCTTTTTCCGCATATAGCATTCTTCCGCCATCTTTTCAAAAGATACTTTTCAGAAGTACTTTTATATCATTGAAATCTAGAGCCTTGATGATATGACAACATTGAATTCCCATGAACTCAAACTTAAGACAGGAACAACTCCAATGATCATTACATATATCATGTAGGATAGTTCAGCGTCACGATGTCCATCATGAACAACATAACTATGCACATTGCCCTCTATTCCGCAATCTTGTATTGTGCATTGAGAAATCTACCATACTCTTTCTTCAATACTTTATATATGGTTGGAGTATAAATGCATGAAACTTGTTTGAGCATATTGGGAAAGGGAACTTTAGGGGTACCTTGACTTGCCCTGTAATCTGCTACCAACTCCAAATGACGGCGATCTTCCACAAGTCGCTCCCAATGATTAAAAAAATCAAGCAACCTTATTTTTGGATCCAAGTATTTCTTGATGACATTATTAATGCTCTCACTCCGTTGGGTGGATTTTATGTCAAGACAAAAATTGACGACCATACACAAGTACCCATTTTTCACTTAACTTTAAACAAGTCATCCAACCATTTGTTATCAGATAAATCATACTTTGTAAGCATGTCATGCCAAGCACCCAAAAATTCTTCTTCAGTTTCACAGTCATACACGCAATGACCGAAATCACGCTTAAAATCTTTCGAAACACTGAAAACTTGACTGAGATGTTTTGCAGCATTCTGATACATGTGCCACACACACAACCTATGAATAGTGTTTGGCAAGACATTCTTTATTGCTGCGCTCATAGCAGCATCTTGATCTGTCATAATTACCTGAAAACAAAAAATATTCAAGTGTTTAATACAAGTCTTTCATAGCTTACAAATGTAAATATATGAAAAAGTAAAATCATCACCTTATGAGCTTTCCCACTGGTAGCATCTAAAAGAGTTTGAAACAACCATTCAAATGATGCAATTGTCTCATCATATAACAACGCAAAGACCAAAAATCACAAATTGTCTATGGTGATTCACACCAACAAAAACAAAGCAAAAGGCCAACCATAGCTATTAGTTTTATAAGTTGTGTCAAAGCAAACTGCATCACCAAAATACTCGTAGTCCAATAATGATTTGCCATCGCACCCAAAATATATTGGTGATTTGATCTTCCGATCAAGTTGCATTGCATGAAAGAAAGATGGATCTTTTTTTCCGACGCTCTTGGAGGTATTGCATTAGTGCCCCAAAGATCACCTAATGCCATATCTTGTGTCGTCGCTTTGTTCTTAGGTAATTTTGTAGTCATCGAAAGAAAAGTTAGATGTAGTTTCCCGCCAACTTGTTTAGATAGAAGCTCATAAGTCTCTTTTGGCTTTATCCCTGAAGCATCAACCAAATCACCCATCACCATTTGTGCCTTACTAATAACTCTGTGAGACTTCAATAATCTCATTTTTGATGGGGTTGTGCACACATGATTATGCTCAGATTCAAAAGAAGTCACCTCAGAAATGCCTTTATTACTCATGTTAACTCTCATATGGGCATTGCATCCAACTCTACTATCCATTCGCCAAATTTCGCGGATTTTTGGTTGGATCTCTTAACCTTTGTGTATCTTCTCTTGAACAAGTGAAACACTTCATTATGCAAACATTGGCGCTATTCTTTCTATCTTCATTTTTTCTGACGCTAAAACCAACATTAAAGGCATAATCATTATAAAACTTGTATGCTTCCTCTATGGTTGCAAATTCCATTCCAACTATTGGTGTCTGTAATGTTTGAAATTCGCCTGTGCAACCATCTTTTTCTTTTTCTGTTACCTCATCGACATCATCTATAAAATAAATAATTAAGTTTCATCTAAATATTCAGACAACCCAATTTATACTAGACTAAAAAATAGATACAAACCTATAGGGGAATTATGGTTTTGCATTGTCGCTGCCGTCGTTGCTTATGGCCTGCCGAGGTGAAGATCGAATTCCGTCGGCGTCTGCTCGTGAAGATCAAATTCCGGCGATGTAGCGTCGCCTCGCGATGCGAAGATGGGATTCCGATGAGGAGGCAGCGCGTCGCGAGCTCCAACACACGAACTCGCACGAAGATCCGAGCGAGGCAAGGGCGCGCGTCGTGTTCTCGCGATGAGGCGTGAGGAAAATTCACGAGCGGCGGCGCATGTATTCTCGCGATGAGGCGTGAGGAAAAATCACGAGCGGCGGCGCATGTATTTTCGCGATGAGGCGTGAGGAAAAAACGCGTAGGGACGTTAGTTTCAGCGTTAGTCTCATCACACGGCAAGCATCGCGGGCCTCCGATCCTACGGCCGAGCGCACGTTGGACGGCGTCCACGTCCTTCGCGCGTTGGACATCCCCCGTTTCGCCTGTTGCTGCAGTTACGTGCTATCTAGTAAGGATTAATTAATTGTTGATATGTTCAACTCTTCTGCGTCTTCCGTCGGCGACGGCGGCCGCCGCACGCCGTCCCAGACCTCGTCGGCCATCATCGCCGAGAACGTGTCCGGGTCGCACGTGCTCAAGGTCGACGGGTACTCCGGAACCACCGGACTCGGCAACGGCAAATGCATCAGATCCGGGACGTTCGACGTCGGAGGGCATCTCTGGAGCATCATATACTACCCCGATGGCGCCTATGGCTCAGAGAACGTCGATTGGATATCCCTTTTTCTGTCTCTTGATCATACTGATGCTAAGGAGGTCAGGGCACAGTTTAAGATTGGTTTGCTCGATCAGGATGGGAAGCCGTGTAAAGATTTGTATAGACTGAAGATGAATGTGAGCACTCTATACATTCTCTTCTGAATACATGCCATATATAGGCAGCTGGTTGTTACATGAGATCCGGTATGACCGGGATGGTTGTTACATGAGATCCGGTATGACCGGGATTATCATTCAACACTAAACGCTCAATATGCGATCCGGACGACGCGGTCACAGCGACGCAGCGCATGCCACGAACATCCGGGATACTAGCCTAACAGTTATACCGTTCAGATACAAATTCTAATAGTCTCCCTCAATCACAACTCTGATCTATCAGATTGAGATTGCTACAGATACGGTTGAACGGCGCCTTCGACAGAGCTTTGGTAAAAACATCGGCAAGTTGATCTTTTGATGAGATAAACCGAACCTGCAAAGCCTTGCGTGCCACTAGCTCTCTGACAAAATGGAAGTCGACTTCTATATGCTTTGTCCGAGCGTGAAACACTGGATTGGTTGTAAGGTAGGCGGCACCGAGATTATCACACCATAACACCATCGTATTTCTTTGAGCAACACCCAATTCCTTCAACAGCGATTGAACCCAGATCAGTTCAGCAGCTACGTTGGCGATTGCCTTGTATTCCGATTCTGTGCTCGACCGTGACACAGTTGCTTGTTTCCGAGAGCTCCAGGATATCAGATTCGACCCCAACATCACAGCGAATCCACTGGTTGAGCGCCGATCATCAGGGTTTCCTGCCCAATCAGCATCCGAAAATGCTTGCAATATTTCACTGTTGGACTTCCGAAACAGCAATCCTCCTCGCTGATCGCTCCTTCACAAACCTTATTATGCGCTTTCACATGCAGCCCTCAAGGTACATCTGTTGGAGTCTGAATATATTGACAAACCCGATTCACAACGAATGAGAGATCAGGCCGTGTAATTGTTAAGTATTGAAGTCCCCCGACAATAGATCAGATCGAATTGTTCTCACCGCCGAGCGATTGGTTTTGGTCTTTGCTCACCTTTTCTGTCTGCAGCCATTGGTGTTGAGATGGCCTTGCAATTTTCCATTTTGCCTCTCAAAGAGGTCTTGGGCATATCTCTTCTGACATAGACTGAGTTGCTGCTTGTCACGCTTAACCTCTATGCCCAGAAAGTACTGAAGTTCACCAAGATCCTTTATAGCAAAATCAGCTGTTAGTTCTTCTACTAACTTGTCGGGCTGTTTTGAATAGAACTGACAATGATTATGTCGCCCACATAGACTAACATATACATTGTAAGATCTTTCCTCTTCAGGGTGAACAATGAGGTATCAGACCGATTGATGAAGCCCAAGTGTCTGTAACTTCTGAGTCAACCTAGAATTCCAAGCATGGTGCCTGCTTTAGTCCATAGAGGGCTTTGCTCTGCTTTGCATATGTAGTTTCAAGGGACATCCTGACTCTCATAACCAGGTGGTTGACACATATAAACATCTTCTTGAAGATACCCGTGAAGGAAGGCATTTTGGACATCAATCTGCCTCATTGACCACCCTCTTGTGACGGCAAGTGAAATAATTACTCTAACGAGCTTGTTGGTTTGATTATCGGGCTATATGTGTCTTGATAGTCTATCCCAAATCTTTGCTTGAAACCCTTAGCTACTAGTCTAGCCTTTGTACCTGTCAATAGAACCATCGGCTTTTCTCTTGACTTTGAATATCCACTTGTCACAATGAGATTGACACCTTTCTTGGGGGTACTAGCGCCCGTGTCTTGTTTTTCATGAGTGCCGCAAACTCGAATCCATTGCTTCTCTCCATTCTTCATGCTTCATTGCTTCAATGTGGGAGCTTGGAATCGACAATGCTTTAGTATGACGCAGAGAGTACCTTATCGCACCATCTTTAAATTCCTTTGGTTTGATTATATTGTCTCGAAGTCTTGTACGCATTGGATGCAATCGCTTGTCGTACACTCTGTTGTTGAACATTATCCTCTACCATATTATCCATCACATTGTCCGAGAACCTGCGGTAGCCAGAGACACTCTGACCGGCCGGACTCAACACAAGACGTGAAGTTCATTGTCGATAGTCAAAACATCATTTATCGGATCGCTTCCGTAAGTGGATTGCTATAAGATTCACTGGCTGAATTTTGTGGTTCTGGAGTTTGGTTTGTCGGATTTATATCAGTTAGGAAGTTCTCTGAGTACTGACTTAGAGTTATGGCAGAGGGAAGTAGAACTGGTTGATTGCTTGATTGAGGATCGAGTGGATCGGTGAAGAGCTCGAAAGGAAATACTTCTTCATCAAAGATGACATCTCTTGAGATATATACTCTTCCAGCTTTGTCGGTCAAGGCATTTATAACCCTTGTGGCTAGTGTCAGATCCAATGAATACACACACTTTTGATCCGTCGAGTTTGTTTGAATTGTAGGGCCTAAGATTGGGCCAAAGATGCACATCCAAACACCTTCGTGAACTTATAATCGGATTAATGCCAAGAAGGCGGCGAAAAGGTGTGTCTCCCTTAATCACCTGGCTCGGCATTCTGTTTATCAGATAACAGGCCGAATGGAAGGCCTCATCCCAAAAGCGAATTGGAACAAGAGAGTGAGCTAAAAGAGAGATGCTCTTTTTACTATGTGCTCAGTTATGCTCAATCACCCCATTCTGGCCGATGTGTGTGAGGGCATGTAACTCGATGAGTTATGCCTGAATGAGCGAAGTATTTGTGTAGTCGGCGGTACTCTCCACCCCAGTCCGACTGCACTGCTAGAATTTTTCTTCCTAGCATTCTTTCAATTTGACGTTGGAACTGAATGAAGATGTGTTCAACTTCAGATTTATGCTTTAAGAAGTAAATCCAAGAAAATCTGCTGTAATCATCGACAAAGCTTACATAGTAGCGATAGCCATTTACTGAGATTCGAGCTGGCCCCCAAACATCGGTGTGCACCAGCTCGAGGGGTTCTGAAGAAACATGAGTGGAAACAGTAAAGGGCAATTGCCTAGCCTTAGCTTGTTGACAGGCATCACAGATGCTGTGTCTTTTATTTGGAATTACAGCAAGATTGTTTTCTTCTAGAACCTGACGCACTACTGAAGAAGACGGGTGTCCCAACCGGCGATGCCAAAGTTCAGATGAGACCTTGGCGCACAAGAGAGCCCGGTTGGGCGCTTTATTTGGAATGTAGTAAAGCCCATCTTCACATCTTCCTTTAAGAAGAACGTCTTCGTGGTTCGATCCTTGACAAGGAAATAAGTAGGGTGAAATTCAATGTAGGCATTATTATCGTAAGCAAGTTTGTGGACGATAGAAGATGCTTGTTGATGTTGGGTACATGAAGGACATTATTCAGTATTAATGATCGCGTGAGCAAGAGTAATTGATGAATCACCTACATGAGCAATGAACATACCGTCTACACACCGAACGCGATCATTCCGTGTAGCGCTCTTGGTCGTTAGTCGCCGAGGTCATGGGTGATGTGGTCGGTGGCGCCGAAGTCAAAGAAACCAACGGTGTCGACTTGATAGTCATTGGTGCCGGGCAGCAATGCAACCCTCGTGGCCGTTGGCGCACGAGTTGTGGTCGGCGGTGATAGCAATTTGTGCGCATCATGATTATCACGGAGCAGATCCGCAGTCTGTTTTTGTATGCCTTGGCTTGAGTTACCTTGAGTGAAGTTTCTGTTGCCTCCACGGCCACCATTGTAGATGCGGCCACCATTGCCGCGGCCACCACGCCTCATGCCACCGCTTCTCGCCCCGCCTCGCTTGCTTGATTTACCCAATGTTGGTGTTGTTTTGCTCAAGCCTTAATTCATAGCTGAGCATATGGGCATAGACGTCGTTAACAGTGAGCGCATCAAGGCGCGTAGTGAGGCTTGTTACGAGTGGATCATATTCAGATCCTAAGCCTCTGAGCATGTAGGAGATCAACCGTCGCCTTCAAGGCGCTTTGCCAATGATCGCGAGGGTGTCGTCAATCCTTTTACCTTGCGGTAGTAGTCGCGATGAGAGGTCCTTCTTCGATCGTGGCTACCGCATGCGAATTTGCATGATCTGGGCGCGTGAGCTGGCCGCGAATGTTCTCTCGATGGCGCTCCAAACGTCGCGAAAGTAAAGAGGTGCACGACGACCAGGCGAGCACACACTTCCGGCCGAGACGAGAGGATAGCGCCATCACAAGCTGATCCTGCTGGTACCAAATGTTGTACTCGGATTGGCGACGGAGTGGAGTTCCATCGCCAGATTTTATGCGTGATGGTGGACGCCGGTCGAACAATAGTGCCGCCAATGTATCCCATGAGCTTCGCTTCTCGTATGGGAACAGTTGCAGCGGTCCACAGAGGTAGTTGTCACGGAGAGCTTGACGGTGATCATCCGGTCAAGGTTGGGGTTGGAAGAAGACCGGCTTATGTCGAAGAGGAGGACACCATTGCGCCGGCCGGAGTTCATCGAAAGTGTCACGGTGTTAACTATGATGACTTGCTCAGCGGATTTTGGTGGACTAGATCGTGGCTCGATACCATGTAAAGATTTGTATAGATCAAGATGAATGTGAGCACTCTATACATTCTCTTCTCAATACATGCCATATAGGCAATACCGGTTGTTACATGAGATCCCAGATGACCGGATGGTTGTTACATGAGATCCAGATGACCGGATTATCATTCAACACTAAACGCCAATATGCGATCCGGACGACGCGGTCACAGCGACGCAATAAGATGCCACTTAACATCCGGATACTAGCCTAACAGCTTATACCGCTCAGATACAAATTTAATAAGCCGGTGCCATCATACAGCGCCGACACCAACACGACCTTTTCAAGCAAAAGTCAATGGGGCTCAAATAAATTCATCAAGAGGAAGGACATGGAGAAATCGGTTTGCCTTAGGGATGACAGTTTCATCGTCAGGATTGACATCACGGTGACAAAGGAGATCCTCATGACAGAGGCTACTACTAGGCAGCTTGTCGTGGTGCCACCGTCCGACATGCACCGGCATCTTGGCCAACTCCTTATTGCCGGAGAGGGGGCGGATGTTACTTTCGAGGTCGCCGGAGAGACCTTCGCTGCGCATAGGTGCGTGCTCGCTGCTCGGTCGTCAGTCTTCAAGGCGGAGCTCCTCGGGCCAATGAAGGAGAAGACAATGTCCCGCATACAGATCCGTGATATGGAAGCGAAGGTATTCAAGGCTATGCTGCACTTCATCTACACCGACTCACTGCGTGATATCATAGACGAGGGTGAGACAGTAGAGATGGCACAGCATTTGCTTGTGGCGGCGGACAGATACAACCTCGAGAGGCTCAAGTTGTTCTGCGAGGACATGCTATGCAGATACATCGGCACAAGCACGGTAGCTACGACAATGGCATTGGCCGACCAGCATGGCTGTCAGGGGCTCAAGGAGGCATGCTTCGAGCTGATAAAGTCTCCTGGCAATCTCAAGGCGGTCATGGCGAGTGATGGCTTTGAGCATCTAAGCTGCCCCTCTCTCCTCAAGGAGCTTGTTGCCAAGCTTGCTCCCTGATCGACCTCCTCCGCTTGTAGGCAAGCAGCAATCCTTGAGTTTCTCTTTCCATCATAGATTCGATAATAGCGACCAATTAAACTAGCTAGAGTCTTCTTCTTCATTTTTTGTAGGTACTAATTTATAGGTAGAAGTTGCTAAATTTTCTCTGTAGAATTAAACAGGGATGTCTAGATTTGGGGAGGTGCTTTTATGCATCACTTTTTAAAAGTTATATAAATATTAAAGTATAAATGAAAAGTAAACGGTGATTACGTAAAGCCTGCATTTGTTTCCAAGACGAACTCGAAAAACCAACCTATTCCTCTGCATCCGCCATCACTTCTCCTCTGACGCAATTGCTAGTAGGAGCATCTCTCACTGCTACTCCTATGCCGTCACCGCCGCCTCACTCTCTCCCGTTCCTGCCTTGAACTACGTATAGATATCCCCTGCTAGAACTCCCGAGTCCTGCCGTTGCCCACCGTCACAGTTATTATGACGAGGAATGAATCCCTGTAGCACAACTCCATGGACACTGACATGGAGATTACTCAGCAAATAAAATGTATAAAAAATTTATTACACACTTGGTCCACATGCCACTAGCACCCCCTCTACTCTTCCTCCTTTCTTCTTCCATGGTTCCACCCAATTGCTGTGGTCGCCAAGCCAAGCACTCCTGCGACAGTGCAGGCAGCTTCTCCGACGGTTCGCGGGCATTGCAGCGGCAACGGTGAAGGTTGCGGGGTCATGGTCATCATCAACAGCGAACACATGATTGTTGCTGTGGAGTTGTCCGTCGTGGTGTAGTGGAGGAGGTCTGGCCAGGAAGCCTTGGCTTTTCAACCCTGTTGACATGTTTCTTTACATATCTGGTCCTCTTGCGAATACTATTACAAAAATAGCCTCCTCTCCAACCGCGAAAGTACCGGTAGGTAACACATGTCACTTGTTGCATTCGTGTACCACAGAAGCACGTCCGACAACTGCAAGAGGATGGCGAGTGCTGCTGGAGCTGGCTATCGAGCCAAGGCAGCTTGACAAGACCTACTTGGTGCAATGAACACCTACAACTCTAGCTTTGCATGATTTAATTGTCGCTTCCCCTAGTTCTTTTCTTTGCTTTAGCGTAGCTTCAAAAATGTGGTTTTGTCACTCTAGTACCAATAACGCCTACTAATGGTTTTGTCACTTCAATAGAGACATTGATACCTCGATGCTAAATGAATTATACTCCCTGTTAGGGATAGATGCACGGCATAATAACTGGAGACAAAGATTTAACGTGGAAAAACCCTTGCGGGAAAAAACCACGGGAAACAATATGCTATAATGCTTCTGATCTGGAGTTGCTTCTGGTTCTGAGGAATTGAGCCGGTACCGAAGCCAGGAAATCAAAACAACCTCTGAGATCTGTTTCAAGTCCAGAAGCTCAAGAATCAATGCTCTCGGTTCACGTCTGGTCTTTTACGAGTGCAAGAAAGCACTTCTAGTCGTGAAGAGCAACTTCTAGTCGGGCTCCAAGAGGACTTCTAGTCGGCCTGGTCTTCACAAGTTCCTTGGGCTCATGAACTGAAGACCGAGCAAGCAAGTAGAGTTTTCCGATCTGATGCCTTCACGAAAGAAAACTTCAAAGGACTACTAGGCCTTCACGAGCAAAGTTTTCACGAGAGCAAGCACGAGATCACGCAGCTGCAGTGATCGGCGCGGAAACGAGCACGCGCGAGGATCTGCGATGATCTAGAAGGATGCGGCTTTGGGATCCCATCACCAAGCCCGGCGATGGAGCAGCGAGACGAAAGCAGCCAAGAGCGGAGATCTGAACCCGCTGCCGGCGAAGCGCCGCGACGAAGAAGACCGGCGGCGCTGCGCGACGGCGAAGACCGGGCGATGCGGACGACGGTTGCTGCTGGAGAGCAGGTGATGTTGACGGCAACGGCCGGAGCGCCGCACAGACGGAGGAGGACAAAGCCGATCCGGAGAGATCGCGCGATGATCCGCGAGCACGCGGCTCAATGGCGCGAATCGGCGGCGGCCGCGAAGATGAGGCGCCGACGGGGACGGCCGGCGGCGGCGACCGAGTCGGCGGCAGTGGTGGCACACCGGCGATGCGCGCGAAGTCGGTGATTTACTTAAGATGGCTCAAACGATCCGGTGGAGGTCCGATCCGACGAAGAACGAACGAAGAATGGCAATAACATGCAGGGTGCCGCCGAGTTGCCTCCTCCCGCAAATGATTTGATGAACCCTAGCTCTGATACCACTTGTTAGGGTTGAATGCACGGCATGATAACAAGAGACAAGATTTAACGTGGAAAAACACTTGCGGGAAAAAAACCACGGGAAACAATACACTATATCGTTTCAAGATTACAAGTACAGGGGTTGGCTTATATAGCCAAAGAGTCTTAGTTATAGACGACTTGGACTAACAACCTATTTAGATAGAACCAAAAGATATAAAAGTTAGAGATATTGAGTTATATCGTCGCCGTCTTCCACAATCAGCACCTCCACGCCGAGCGCCACCGCCCGTGCCGGCCGACCGAGCGCCCGTGAAGAAGACCTGCCCGCGTGCGCACGTGAAGAAGCTGGATCAAGCCGGCCATCTTGCTCGTGAACTGCCGTGAAGAAGTTTTGCCAGGAGTCCAGGACCGAACATTATCCAGTTAAGACTTCAAGTTGTTTGTGCCTCCAGAAGATTTTCACCCGAGAGCTCAATGTGATTCCTTTGGATCGGACTCCAAATAGATTCAGTGTTGGATTGAATTTCTCTTTTGAGTCACGACTGACTTCGGCTCCAGAGCATCGTTTTTCTTTTCTCCAGCTTCCAGGTCACCAGCTAAAGCAACAGCAGCTCCGGTTCAAAGCATTAATTGGCTTCAGCTTAATCTCCAGCTTCTTATTCTGGTTTTTAGCTCGGCTCCAAAAGTTCAGATCAGTTTACAGTGGTTTCTCTGGGTTTCTTCATCTTATTTACATTGGTGACCGTTTCACTACCCAAAAAAGGCGGATCTAATTATTGCAAAATTATGCTTTCATACATATTATTGGCGGGATATTATGCAGAAATTTCAGGCTTTCATTGGCGGGATTCTCATGCACAGTTCAGGCGGGATTTATTCTTGGCAATTTATTCGACGTTTCATCGTCTATTTTGGAGGCTTTGGTAAAAAAATATATATATCAGTTGAGGACAACTGTTTTTTGGTGTTTCACCACCGTTCATTGGAATTTGGTGTTTCATCACCATTATCTAGGTGTTTATTCACCGTTTGGGTACGTTGGCCATTATGGAGATTTTGGCAACGTTTATTTGGAATTTGACGACACCTTGATGGCTGCATTATACTCTTCGGAGTTTTTTTGGTGAAGGTTTTGCTCCAATGTCAGTTTGAGTTGAAGGTTTGAAGTGCACGAAGGAGTTGTTTCTACGTGGATACTACAATGTTCTTTTTGTTGTCTTTACTCGATATGAGGGGTCTACTGCAATTTATACTCCATTGATGGCACGAGAAGTTTTCTTCATATTGGCATTTTTTGAGCAACTACAACCATGTTATGGATTTTCAGTAGGCAATTTGCTGAATTTTATGTTCTACGTGGAGCATGCCAAAAGTCCATGATATGTGTTCTTCACTATCTACCCAGCGCCTCAAGTGATGTCTTGGCTTATGCCATTTGATGATTGAGCGTTTGTTTCAGGAGGTCAGTTGCACAGACTCAGACTTTATTGGGGTTATGAATCATTGAAGACCCAGATTCTTTGTCTGCTTCATTACATCTGTGTTGGATTGACTGTTCCAGTCTTTCTCTCAACCTACTGGTGGTTTGCTTAATCTCGCTTCATCAGAAGCATTTGGACAAGATCGCTTCATTTTTTATACCCATGGTGATTTTTCGACTACAAGTGTTTGGTTTGACTGCTCCGCCTTTCCTCGCTCAAGAGTTCTTGACTTTTAACGCACTTGTATTCTTCGTGCTTAATTACCTTTCAGGGTTTTCTGGAAACAATTTTATTATAGATTTTGAGTTAAGGGGAGGTTTGTTGGAGATAACTCAATATCTCTAACTTCCATATCTTTTGGTTCTATCCAAATAGGTTGTTAGTCCAAGTCGTCTACAACTAGGACTCTTTGGCTATATAAGCCAACCCCTGTACTTGTAATCTTGAAGCGATATAGTGTATTGTTTCCCGTGGTTTTTTTCCCACAAGGGTTTTTCCACGTTAAATCTTGTCTCTTGTTATCATGCCGTGCATTCAACCCTAACACTCCCTCTATTCTGTTTTAGATGTCATTTTAGAATCCGTATTAATGATAATGAATATGCTCTATTCTCTTATGCTGTTTTAGAATGCTTGCAATTAAATCATTGACGGCTAATATAAACAAAACTATTTACCAGGTGAAGTTCATATTAATAAATTTGTTATCAAAACTAATTCTATATCATTATATTTTTAATAAAAATAATTGTCAAATGTGCGTATCAAAGACCATGATGTCCAAAATGACTATTAATCATCCACTAGACAGAGATCGAACTTGTGGGTGAATTGTGGATTTGTGGGGAGGTTGTTTAACCACACAAACCCTCCTCGGTTTAAGGATTAGGACCAGGGCGGGTGCTCATCCACCTTTAGGGCATGTTTGGTAGAGCTTCAGATTTCAGTTTCACCTGAAATCTGAAACTTGTAGGCTAAAATAAAGTGAATTAAGTTTATATTTTTGATCTAAAATGTAAAAAGATGATTTATCTAAACACTCTTAATGTACTCATAGCTCCAGCTTCACAAATCTGGTGAAGCTAGAATTTTTAGCTTCACCAGATTCACGAATCTGAAGAAGCTGAATCCCTGCTAAACACACCCTTAATGATAAAATTGGGAGAGCGTTTGCCTTTGTTTCAAAAAAAAAAAAAAGAGCCGTTCCTTTTCACGCTGCCATTGCTAAGATCTCTCATTTCCTTTTTCCCCCTTATTCTTGTGCGTTCTATTTGTAGGATAGACTCTATATCACACTACATGCTCTTGATATGCTCTATCTGTTCATTTTTATAAAGCATATTTTGACTTTCCATGAGGATTAAGGCTATGTTGAAATTAAAAAGGTACGAAATGAAAATAACTTAGATGCCCTCATTTAATTGTCTTGGAAGATAAAAGATATATACTTTGTGAGGGTGGTAATGAATGAGAGATAATAAATAGAGGTACAGAAAAAAGGTCTCGTTAAATCTACATATAATTAAGGGCATGTACAATGATATAGACAAATCGTCATGCCTATAACAGTCGACATGTCATTTATAGACAATAAGTAGAGATAACTCATACAATGGTATAGACAACACATTTATGAGTAGATAGCTTCTTCCCACACACAACTTGTCTTGATTTTCGTGCTAGAGTCGACTTTAGATTAAGAGACGGCTCAACTCTCTATACACACCCTCTCTCATCTACGTCATTTTTTATCCTACGTGGCAAAGCTTAGAGACTGCTGACATGTACCATTGTACATGCTTTAAGTCTTATATTTATGAACAAAACTATTAAAAAAATAAGCCTTGTAAAAGTGAATGCAGGAAATATATAACGAGGACATGCATTGCGAGCAATAATTAATTAGTCTGTCTTAGGCTACCACATTTCCTTGTTGGAAGTTCTTCTATGCATTAATTACTATTTAAAAGTTATACAAATATTAAAACGTTAAGCGAAGGGTGGTTAGTGATTACTTATCTCTTCGTTTTCTTTAAGATCTATGCAGCTTATACTGAAAAGGGCATGTACAATAAGATCACCTCAGCTGGCTCTTAGTCTATGCATATCAGCTTTGGTCTATGTAAAAGAGTGAGAAGAGATGAGAGAGAAGAGAACTGGCTCTTAAAGCAAGTACAATAACAAAGCCCATTATAGGCTAATAGTAAGCTAAAAACCAGTTTGTACAATAATTGTATCTAAAAGTTGTCTTTAGATGTTGTAAAATAAGTATATCTTCTCTTTTGTACATAAATAAAATCTACCTATACTTCTATGCAAAACTATCTACTAAATATGAGTTAACTCTCTTCTTTTTGTTTTTTTTTCTCACTTTTCCAAATAGACTAAAATTGATGTGTATAGGCTAAGAGCAAGATGAGGTGGCTTTATTGTATATGTCTTTATTATTTAGTAGCCAGTTTTGTACAAAAGTATAAGTAGATTATTTATGTACAAGAGAGAAGAGATAATTATTGCGATTATTTATGTACAAGAGAGGAGAGATAATTATTACATAATATCTAGATATAACCTTTACAAATAGTTATCGTACAAGCGGGCTTTTAATTTACTATTACTAGTCTGTAGCGGTCTTTGGTATTGTACTTGCTCAAAGGGTGATCATCAGTAGAAACACTAGGAAGAGCAAAGAAACAGATGAGGCACGAAACTGGCGGCTCCTCGCTTTCCCATCTCGACCCACGTGTCATCGATCCGGCACTCTTACGTCTTCTCCGCCGTATGCATGCATGCGTCTCCTCGACGGCTCGTGTGACGCGCGCGATTGATTGAATCGAATCCACCATACGGATCATCATTACATTACCTATATGCGCAGGAATTGGAGAGCAACCGGGTCTCCACGTGTCGGCTTGGCAATTTTGCGAAAAAGCCCTTCCATTTCTCCAAAATTACAGATAGGTCCCTGTGCAATTTCCTGAGAGACAAAGATAGTTTTTTCGCTTCGCGTTTGGGTCCCTGGCCCGGTATTTTTACGGAAAAGCCTCCCGTTAGTTTCAAATCGCGAATAAGCCCTTTTCTAATTTTTCAGATAGCAAACAGTCCAAATAAATAACATCCGTGTCCTCGCTTTACGCTCAGATCCTTTCTCTTTTTTCCTAAAAAATGTTTTCGCCACGAAAAACCCGAAAAAATTTTTCGCCACCCAAAAACCCGAAAAAATGTTTTCGCCACCAAAAACGCAGATTCATCAGTTTTATAGCAACTTATGGGTAGTCCTTCCATTTCTCAAATTACGGATAGGTCCCCGTGCAATTTCGAGAGACAAAGATATTTTTTCCGCTTCGCTTGGGTCCTCGCCCAGATTTTTACTAAAAGCCTCCCGTTAGTTTCAAATCGCGAACAAGCCCTTTTCTAATTTTTTCGGGATAGCGAACAGTCCAAATAAATAACATCCAGTCCTCGCTTCTACGTTCGTGTCCTTTCTCCGCTTTTCCCGAAAAATGTTTTCGCCACCGAAAAACCCGAAAATTTTTTTTTTCCACCCAAAAACCCTAAAAATGTTTTCGTCACAAAAAACGCAGATTCATCGAGTTTTATAGCAACTTATGGATTTGCTAACGGATCGTAATCATGGTTTTTTTTAAAAATGTAGATTCGTCCAGTAGATTTATAGCGACTTCGGATTCGCCGGTGGGTCCTTTTTAGCAAACGCAAAGAAAAACCGGAGAAAATATTTTCGACACCCAAAAAACTAAACAATGTTTTCGCCCCATGGATTCGCGGTGGGTCCTAACGACCCATTTTTTTTAACAAACGCAACAAAAACCGAAAAAATGTTTTCAAAGACAAAAAAACGAATTGTTTTCGCCACAAAAACACGGATTCATCGAAGGTTTGTATCAACTTACAGGAACACGAGAGTATTAGGCTCGACAAAAGAATGTTGCCATCTCTGATAATTTTTTCCCCTGGACTATTTTTGACCGGTTGGTGGTTTTGCGAAAATAAAAAAAGTTTATTTTTTCGAGCGCATGCTATTGAAATTCAACCGGCGCAGCGTAGCGCGCTTTTCCACCTAGTTGGTATTCAAGAGGCAAAGAAACCATTGCCTTTCACAATAAAACCCTCCCAACAGCCGTTGTCCCTAGCAACGCATGCACTCCCCTCCTTGATCCCTTCTCCGCATATATCCTGTTGCTGTGTTCATATGTCCAACTCTTCTTCGTCTTCCGTCGGTGACGGCGGCCGCCGCACGCCGTCTCAGACCTCGTCGGCCATCATCGCCGAGACCGTGTCCGGGTCGCACGTGCTCAAGGTCGACGGGTACTCCGGGACCAACGGACTCGGCAACGGCAAATTCATCAGATGCGGGACGTTCGACGTCGGAGGGCACCTCTGGAGCATCAGATACTACCCCGATGGCTATGGCTCAGACGACGTCGATTGGATATCCCTCTTGCTGTCCCTTCATCTTCCTGATGCTAAGGAGGTCAGGGCAAAGTTCAAGATTGGGTTGCTCGATAAGGATGGGAAGCCGATGCCAACGTACAGCATGGACAGCCAAATATGCACCTTTTCAGGCAAGCAATGGGCCGGCATTACTAAATTCTTCAAGAGGAAGGACTTGGAGAAATCGGTTTGCCTTAGGGATGACAGTTTCAGCGTCAGGTTTGACGTCACGGTGACAAAGGAGATCCTCACAGAGGCTACTACCAGGCAGTTTGTCGTGGTGCCACCGTCCGAGATGCAGCGGCATCTTGGCCAACTCCTCACGGCCGGAGAGGGGGCGGATGTGACTTTCGAGGTCTCCGGGGAGACCTTCCATGCGCATAGGTGCGTGCTCGCTGTAGAGAGTTGGAGAGATTAGGCAACACCACACCACAATCAGGGGGGTGACCATGTGTATTTATATAGCGTTAAGCCAAGATTAGGTAGGTACAAAATATCCTCAAATGAGGGAGCTAATCCAGGCATATACAGCTGTACAATATCTGTAATACCCGCCCGCAGTCGCATCGGGAGGATTCCGGACGCAAAGACTGGACCGAAAATCAGTGAATAACTGGACAGCAGGCCTTTTGTCATGATATCCGCGAACTGATGGGAGGATGCACTACCTTGAAAAAGGTAATCAGTGGCGGTTCGAAACTGCCATCAGTGACGGTTTTCGAACCGCCACATATTTAGTGCCACTGATAATCCAGATTATCGGTGATTTGGTTCTAGAACCGCCACAGATAACATTATTTGTGACGGTTTAGGCTCGAACCATCATCGATACCCATGATATCGCGACGGTTCGAGCCAAAAACCGCCATCGATAGTACTAGTATCGATGGCGGTTTTAGCTCGAACCGCCATCGATATCATGGGTATCGATGACGGTTCATTAAAACCGCAACTCGATACTAGTACTATCGATGGCGGTTTGGCTCGAACCATCACCGATAGTCCGACACAGAAAATAAAAAAGCTGGCATTTGTGGCTAGCCTCAGCAAAGGCTAGCTATGCCCTCTCAGATGTAATATATATAAGATAATTGATAGAAGTGTCATACAGAAGCAAGACTGCAAAAACATAAAGCAATTAATTAAGTGCTCAAATATTGCACATACTACATGCACTCTCAGCACCTATTGTCGCCACTATGAAATCAAGACACAATTTAGGGTTGGATCAATTGATACCGATTTATGGCCTTGGATAACTAAGGTTTCATTTGCAATAATATATTATGTAATACCGATCAATTATATAATCTATCATAACAAGAAAGTTCAAAGTAACTCAATGCATGCAATTTTAAATTTCAAAGAGAAATGCAGGTAGCAAAGTAACTTTAGAACTTACTTCACCCCTAAGGACAAGAAGGTCATGTAAATTTGCTTTCTGTTTTCTCCAAAACCAGAGCTTTAACAAAGATGCACCTAAATGCCGCACCCAATCAGACAATGACTTTACAAGTTCCAAATTTCCAATCACAAAACAGACATAATTTGTCGACCTTAATGCCAAGAAGCTTGTTGATAATCGAGTACCCAATGCTTTACTTTCTACATCTTCAAAGAATAATCAAGAGAGGTTTTTGCTTCTGTTCAAGGCAAATCGTTAACCATTACATCAGCAAAGACCACAATGACATCTATATTAGCCACAATTCCATGAGAGCAAACAAGTACCTTCAGAGCCAACTCCAACACTTTTAGTACTGCATGAAGGTTTGAAACCTTCTTGTCGTGTATCAAGATCAAGAGGTCTTCCAATTCCTGACACAAAAACACATAACTCTTTCATGGCCTTATGTCCATTACAAATAATTTGCAAAAGCACTACTGCATAGAGTAGATCTAACCATTTTTGGAACTCTAGGTGAAACCACACAAAACGCCTTCATCTCTTCTCTTGAAGAAAGGGCATCAATAAATTTGCCACTAATAGGAAAACCATGTAAATGCATTACAAGATAACAAGATCATGACAGAATAATGTGATTTTGTCACTTACAGAATGCAACAAAAAATGACTTGTCCGGCAATTGTAGAGGAGTTGAGAAACTTCGAGAGGTGAGGCACTTTGCCAATTACGCCCGATCTCGTGCATCTACAACCTATCAAGATCCTTAATAAATGTGACATCCAAGCTGATAAAGCAAAAGCAAACACACAATATCCTTATCCGTAAGAATCTATTTTTTTCCCGGATTCGGAATTGGATACGGTAAGACCGAATACGGATATGAATACGGATATTTCGGATTTTCGGATACGGTATTGTCGGGGCGGATACATACCGGATTCGGTTTGGAAACGGATAATACAAACGGATACATACTTGTTGAAACATTCGAGTTCGACAAGCAATAAATTCATATATATTACACACAAGTTTGACAACTCATACAACACAAATTTAACAAGAGTATCAAATTCATATATAACTTGAACAACTAAGTCGCATCGCCAAATAATACCAAAGTAGCCAAATACTACCAAAGAACACATAGACATATTGAGCTCATGCAGACTCTGGCTCCTCGCCTCTTAGGCGAGTGCAAGTCGTGGTCTCAGGAGCAGAGTTGTAGCCAAAATATTCTTCCACTAAACAATACCTTCATAATAAATAGAAGAAAGAAATGCTATCACATTCACATTGACCGATTGACACCATAGTTTGATAGTATTGTTAAATGTCGTCTCCAAGTGATTCACCAATGAGATTTATCAATGAAACTTAAACACACATGTGAATAAGTGGTTGTGTTCAATCTTATCTAGAAAGTATCATATACTTCTTTAGAACTGAATTGGCTGCATATACCGATATACAACAAGGATTAAAATACAAACATGCATGAGGCTTCTCGATTGAACATCTTAGTGGCGGGGAAGAAATAAATAAAGGCGCTTAATTGAATTGATCCTCGCAGATAATTGCTGGGCTGCCCAAAATAAAGCATGTAGCAGCTAGCACTATATGTAGCAGAATGCAGGATAATTAGACACTAACGATCGGAAAACAAAACACAAACCGACTTTTGCAACAAACTAGTCCCAAAGATGCACACCACATCTCAAATCCCTATAGCACAAAAAAGATATCACAGCCAAAGATAGATAACAAGAATAAACATAAACTATTAACCAGAGATCAAGAACCATTCAATCTTCGTGGCAATAACCATTAACCGTGAGATCAAAGAATTCTAAGAATTTACAAACGAATTCTACAAGAAATTCCTAAACAATCTAAAACCGAGCTACTTCATTATTTTCAGACTTACAAGTCAATAGACTACAACCAAAGATGTCGATCTTATTTATCACATGCAATCGGGTTTCATCAAGAAAAGATCAATAACAGAGAACTTCCTCCTAGCTTTTGAATGGGTTCAAGATGCTCGAAAAGGAACAAGCCAATGATAGTTGGTATGAAAATTTCTTGTCCATGAAATTTACATAGAGCTAACTATTATCAATCATAACAAAACTTGTGAATGCTGCTTCCACAAGCATGCACATAAGTTCAGTTAAAGAATTACTCAACCATATTCGATAGTTCAAACACGCAATGACATGCTACACAATAAAAAAACCATTCATCAACTAGGGTAAGGTCATCTACTTCGCCATCATTACTACTTCACCTCTTCATTGATCTATAGTTTTTACAACTCACAGGGTATTTCACATTGCACACCTCATCATTCAGACAATAAATGGAAATTTGATGATAAATAAGAGACTAAATGTCAACATGTCAAATGTATCTAGCAATAGGGTTCATCAAGAAAAGATCAATAACAGAGAACTTCCTCCTAGCTTCGAATGGGTTCAAGATGCTCAAAAGGAACGCCATGGTCAGCGCTTGTTTGTTATTCGATATCCGGTTCGATAATATCCGCTTACCGCTTACCACAGCGATTCGGTCGGATATCTCGTCTCCGTGATCTCATATCGAATCCGTAGTAAGTATCCGGTATCGATCCGAATCCGCCGGATACGGATTTTTTTCTGATACGGTTTTTAACGGATTCGATATCGGATCGGACGGGATTAACCCGTACCATTTTCACCCCTACTAAGGAAACAAGGATGGTTTTATAAGTATCACATATAACAAATTACAATGTAGGCCTCATTCTATGTTACGGAGATATTATGTGCTCAAGCAGATTTTCTTTAGTTTCTTAACATTAGCATTTTGTAGTAATAACCATTATCTATCCAATTAAGAAAATATGCAAGACATCATGTGTAAGGAGAATTGGAACCTAAAGGTGCAGAAAAATTAAAAGAAAAGTCTATCCAGAGAGCATCATTTACTGCTTGGCCATGTCAAAGTTCCTAAGTCTTGAATATGCACTAATGAGTGCCATATATATATATATATATACTTGGTCATTTGAATTCCATCTTGCCGTAATTCATCGTGATATCGCCAACAATTCAATAGCCAAAGAATTATCCCAATAGAAACTATAAATATTAAATAGAAAGGTATAGGTTAATAGGAACAATGTAGCAACCATAGAAGAAAATAAGAAGACAAACACTAGCAAAGTTGAGATGTAGTCCATTTCTAAAAATTGAAATGAGCACTTCAGAGATGCATTGCTATTATCGGCCCGTGATATTGTCATGTAAGTATGTAACACAATATCCTAAATAACAAAAAAAAGAGAATCAAATGATAATACTTACCGCCATGAAATACAAGAAGGGAACAATGATGCTATTGGTAAAGCCGAAAGGCCAAGAGAAAAAATAGAAATGTTAAATATGCAATGGAAAATATTTATGCAAAAAATAATATAATGCACATGGTAAGATTAATCACATTGTGGGAATCATCACAAAGATTTGTCGTGACAAGATGTAACGCTGAAACCATAAAGCAATTGCCTCTCCGCAACATCCACAAACATTCAGAATTAGCAAACATTGTGGGAATCATCAAAGCATTTCTCAGGGATAGTATGTAATGCTGAAACCCCAAAGCAATTGCATCTCCTGCAACATCCACAAACATTAAGAATTAGCAAAACATGTCAATGGAATAGTATCTCTTAGGAGCAAAAGGTTTCGAAAGGTCAATTGCGATTATTAAAGAAAACAAATCTCCAAAATCATTCAATGTAAAATAAAAGCAAATCGATAACAACTTCACTAATTTGGAGCAAAGGTCTTTATCCCACCACAAATAATGTTGTTTGAATCACTCTGCCTTCTCATGCTTTGGTAACAAAGTAAACAACATTTTTACAGTCAAAATAGATTCTCCCACTAAAGCATCAACCACTGACAAGAGAAGTGGCATTGACGAAACAAGGGGTTCCCATTTCAAAGGAAGAAAGAGTTATTTACACTTTGTAATGAAAAAAATTGAAGTAACAAAAGGCTAAACTAGTTTCCTAAACTAGAAGCCTACGGGTCTTCGGAGGTTGGAGACACGTGATGTGAGAAATGAGTATGGAGGAGTGGATCGTTGTTGTCTTCGTCATAAAACTCGCCGCTTTTGTTGAGTACTTCCTTCATGACGAAGTAGGCGAGCCGCCTCGAATGGCTTGGATTTCGAACGGCAATCCTACAGAGAGACACTTGAGGCTACTGTAAGTATGAAAAAGTAATTAAGAGAGTATATAGAAATGGAGTGGCGCTAATCGATGTGTCATGTCCGCATGACCGACCTCCACGCCATTGTCTTTTATTGTGCAACTTAAGATTTCGCGATGTATCGGCAATAAGTACCCACATAAATTTGTTCCTTGCGCTCTGCCAGACATCGCGAAAATCGAATGAGCTAAGATGTCGTCGAATGAGCTATTTACTATGAAATACGATATAAGAATATTCCTTGCGTATGCATCGGAAAGTTAGTACGGATTGTAAGGATTTTTGTATGGCGGTGTCTCGTGCTCTTCTCGACAATATCTTTTGAACGCCTCATTTATTAAACGTGTCATCACTTCATAGTTCCGCTTTAGGTTTATTCAAGGATCCATGATCGAGATCTTGCTCTTGTCTCGATGAATTACTACGAGAATCCAAAGGAATCTGGATGCCATAACCATTAGTCCTTACGCCGAGTACATAACTAAATCAACGAGTAATTTAACTAGCTAGTGAGGAACTTACTTAAAATTGTATGGTACAAGTATAAACTCCTTGTCTTGTAGTTTAAGCAAAGCTTTATAGACGCATTCCTCGACCTCCTTTGGTACTCTCTCGATTTCTTCTTGGCAAACCGCTCCGGTCGAGGAATCCCATCGCCCCTTGGTTCTTCGTAGTTCCTTCATCTCGTATCTATATAACGAAATAGTTAGACATGACATTTATCGGATACGTGAATGTAGACCAAGATTGATATATTAGACACTTACAAAGGTGTCCAAAGATCTCGTAAAACATATGTCGAGGGCGCCGTGATAGAACAAGTTGTGCAAGTTATCGAATTCTATTAAGAAGTAGCCACAGCCGTGGTGAAAATGTTCCTCACGAAAACTGCAGTGATCACCTTCGAGTATGTTTTGGTTGGATCGCCCATGTACCATGCATGTAATCGCTGCATCATGGGTGTTAGACTTTTAACTTCGAATCGGTGACTAAGGGCTTCCCTACCTCGAATTTCAATATTGGTTGATTGTCTTGTTCATCAGACTTCCCCTTGCCCTTACTTTTTTCACGCACGACATCATACTCGGTCCTAGCTTCCCCTGATCTAGCTGATACGGCCTGTCTAATGTGCCATTTTTTGGGATCAGGGGTTGTAGGTTTTTCCTTTGAAGTACCAGGTGTTACAGGTTTCTGCGTTGAAGTACTAACAGTGGCCATCTTTAGTACCTCATCTTGCTTCTTCACCGTTTCACTCTCAGGTGCTGGTGACGGATGCGCGGATTGCACTGCAGGAGAGGCTGGCACTGCATGGTCCAAGACGAGGTCAGGAGAGGTCGCCATCGATGGTCCAAGACGATGTCATGCTTGCGCCATCGGATGAATGAGTGGACGGCACTTCCTAGAGTTGTTATCTCGTCATTGGCGGGTTTTTCTAGCCTCGATATCGCGAAATCGTAAGCATCGTGTCCACGGACCTTTGCATAACCTAGCGCTTATCGGGCATTGTGCAAGACACCCCTTGTTGGCACGGATAAGCTACCCAGGCAACAGTGTAGAAAGATGTTCATCACGCGCACGTTGAGCCGACAGTGTGGGGTCCCAGATGTCGCCCACAAGATAATGGTTTAGGTCCGCTTGTCCGGGCGTGGACCAAGAATCGCCGCGACGACCAGTAGGGCCGAGAGAGCGCTGCCTCGACTGCCTCGCTCAAGGCTTCTTGTACTTGTCGTTGAACTTGTTCGTGAATGGTGGGTTGTAATTCTCGCAGAACCCTTTCCTTCATACTTTCCATTTCTCAAGCACTGCTTCTTCTTTAGCTCTTTTCCGACTCCTATAAGAGTCTTCGTACTCAGGGAATCCCATCTTCTATGGAACCTTGACCCCGACGCCTCGTGTTCGACCGGGGTGCTCTTTGTTTCCGAGGGCCGCTGATAGCTCATCTTTCTCCCTGTTTGGGTGGAAGGATCCTTGGGTGGACTGGGCGAAACTGATGAACTCTTTGCGCCACTGCTTCGTCTTCGCCGCTCTTGAATGATAAACTCCCAGTAGACAAGAGATCGCCCTCGCTAGCACGTAGTGCTTCACTCGGTCCGTAGTCCACCAAGGACTTGTGCCACCTGTTGGATCACTTGTAATTCCCGCCTGTCCCATTGAGCAATTTTACCCGTACCCACTCGTGCCAAGTCCGTGGGGTGAGTATTCCTTCTGCGATGCTAATGTGGTCCTCACTAGACTTCCTTGCCGCTTCAGATTGCTTCATCACCACGAACTCATCCCAAGATGGTCAGAATCTTGGGTAGTCTCCGACGGTGACCATTTTGCTTCACATAATTTACGCTCACCGCTTTGAAGTTTCTCCACGCCTCATCCATGGTCATCAATGCATCGCGACGACGAAGTTCTTCGACTCTTCGGGAATGCGGGTTCTTTTGAGCTCATCCACATATCCGCTTTGGTGGCTTGGGGCACTTTATGCCAATCCGAATAGGTGATTGGCACTTTCTCCTTACGATGTACCCAAGATGTTGACTCAGATTTTGTCAGCTGCCTTTTTCTTTACAACAGGGGACCCAAGATCTGAGACCTCCGTGATGGTGTACCGCCTTCAGTTTTAGTCTTCCTCGTCCTCGGCGTGTTGCAACAGAAGTGGAGGCCTCGAACAGCGATCGAGGCCTCGAACAGCGTGGAGGCCCCTGAACAGCGGTGGAGGCCTCGGGAACTTCGGTGGTTGGGTGGAGGGTAAGGTACCTGGTCGGGCTCTCCTCCATTATAGGCTTAGTTTCGGGCTCCATTAGAACTACTCAATAGAAAGGGAGATATTTCAGAGAGGGAAAGAAAATATGTACTAACTGATAGAATAACTAAGTGTATCATATTGAATTAGCATACTGAGGAAAATATGTACTAACTGAGGAGTAAGATAGAAGATGTACTAATTGAGGACTATATTAGATCCTTAAAGTGCCTGTCCATGGCTCATTTCGAGTCCATGTACTAACTGATGTACTAACAATGGCATGATCAGGAAGAAATTTATGATTTTTGCTTACCTTTCTTGGGAATTTTTTTAAATAATATTATTTTATTTTAAATCTAGTGGTGTTATTAAGAGTGGATGTTCTTCCTCTCCAACTTTTGCAATGAAAAATTTCATGTTCTATGAAGATGAGAACTACTTCAAGAATTTCTTATTTCACGAGGATTGCAGGTAAGGAGTACTCTCAGACTTGGGGTATGGATGAAGATAAGAATCTTCACCTCAATCACAAATCACCTTAAAATGCACAATAAGACTCAATGAATTCGGACAAAAGGCATAAGATAGAAGATGTACTAACTGAGGACTATATTAGATCCTTAAAGTGCTTAGAGTTATTTGGTTTTACAAGACTAAGTGAATTGTTCCTGCGAATGATATCAACTATCTCCACTATACACAACTACTAGCATATATATACGTATATAGACACAAGATCAAGCACATACATAAGAATATATATATATATATATATAGACACAAGATCAAGCACATACACAAGATCAATACCAACATGATATTAAAGCACTCATCCACACAAACAGAGATATCAACAATGGCATGATCATTAACAAATCAAGTAGCATCTAGCTCAAGTTGTTTTACTTTTAAAGTGTTCTCAGATGTCGGGTTGCCTTATATCTCAAAGAGAATTAATTTAATGTGCTCAGATTTGGGTATGGATGAAGATAAGGATCTTCACCACAATCACAAATGGGCTAACACTTTATTCAATGAAATAGGCCTTGAACTCTTACCACCTTAAAATGCACACTAAAGAATTCTCATTGCCTAGATATTTACTAGTTATTCACTACCCCACATAGGGCAATATCATAATTCCTAAAGCATGTAGTGTCGAATATTATCTTTCCCAAAAGCCATAATTTCGCTTCTACATTGTCAAAGCTATCTCTATAACACTATTATTTTTTCTATCTTTAACAAATTAAACATGTCTTAAGTGAGTTATCTTCCAAATCTTCTAGCAAAACATGGCCTTCTAGGGTTGAGGCCTTCACTCACCTCTTGTCATGTGCTCGACCCATTGCCATGTAGAGGTAAAATTATCGGTCTTGTTTTTTATTTATTTATTTTACTATGGAAACAGTCCATATAATTCGCTTACTTTAGGAGAATTTGTTGAGAATTCTACTATGGACCCATTGCCATGCAAGAGGTGAAATTACTTGTACTTTTTTAACTATGGAAACAAATCCATAGTACCCATTTACTATATGTGTCATAGTAGTTGATGCTTGGGATCCCTTATTCTACCGCTACCCCGATCTTGATGTACTTATCATAGTTTTTGTGACACGTAGCAAAAGGATAGCAGCAGAAGTAAGCAATTCTTTCAAGCATTTAAGTCTATAGTTCAAGGCCTAAACCACATAAATAAAGGTTCTCGATCATTCTAGTACCTGTGTTCATCACAGAGCATCACCCACGCCCTAATTCAAGGCAACAAGTAATAGCAAGCAGAGTATAATGCATCCACAATGTTAAGGGCATCCACAATGTACTTCCCAACAAAAATAGAAATTTTATCAATCGCTTGTATTTCATTCCTTCAAACCTCGTATTTGTTTACTATTTTCTATAGTATTCAGAACAAGCAAAGTCCCCAAGCAATCAATCGCCCCAAAATTGGTACCCAAGTTGATTGACTAGCCTCTTTGCACAATAATTGATTTTCACTTCATCATAGCAGATTATCTTCAACCGTGAGAATCTCAACTTAACAGCCTGTTAACCAAAACTATCATATAGATTCGATTGACCGATAATCAATACTCAAACAAGCTAAGCATATATATATAATGATCGAGTAGCAGAAGATTACATAAATCTTAAACCTAAGCACGCAATCACCGCTCGCTCTCGAGTCTCGTAAGGTAATCTCACCACGTACCAACACACGCCCCTAGGGTTCTCTAAATGTAATCACCAACGTGTCTTTCACAAGAACCAATGGCTCACCATTAATCCCAATCGGTCCTCGCCCTTGTGAAGGGTGGGGTGGTCACATGACACCCGCCTACCTACCACTTTCTTCGCGACGAGCATGGTAAGCTCCCATATTCAATGAGCTTAATCTAACCCTAAGGATCGACATCAAAGATAAGGACGGATGCAGGGCGGACCTAACGTGGGTTATGGGGGAATTTAGGAAAATAAATCGCTCCTAGTACTCAAAGACGGATTCTCGTGGCTTAGTAGCTTACCCGGTAGGGTTGAAGGGGAGGCGCCAAGGAGAGGGCATTGAAGGGGCAGCGCCGGTGGGGAGGGCGCGACGGTCGGTCGCTGAGGGGCAACAGCAGACGGTGCGTTGAAGGGCGTTGAAGGGGACGGCGCCGGGCTTGCCGCTGGAGCGGGCGGCGAAGACGGACGGGCGCGAAGTCGCTGGAGGGGGCGGCGCCGGTGGCTTCGCGTAAGGCGGCTGCGCGCGCTGCAGTGGGAGGGCGCAGGGAGCACGCGTCATGGAGCGGGCGGCGCGGCGACGGAGTGGAGGGCACTTGGAGTGGCGGGGAGCTAGGCACGTGAGCGAAGCGAAATTTGCGTAGCGCGTATATGACGGCCGCTATATATAGAGGAGTATCGTGGCGGTTAAGAACAATAACCACCACAGATAACGACTCAGGAGTTAAGAAGAATAATAATCACAGATAACGTTTATCTGCGGACGGTTATTGTTCTTAACCGCCACAGATATCGTTATCTGTGATTGTTATTGTTATTAACCGCCACGATACCCTCCCACGCCATAGATACAGATGACAATCAGATAAACTCCAGAAGCATGCATAACTCTAAAACTGCAAAAATCATAATAAACCATGTTGCATATGACAATACATGATTTTTTTCTTCCATACATTAATACATATGAAGCATGTATAACATAAGTCCTAGAAGCATTTAATCGCTTATATCCTCGAGCACATAAAAATTGAGTAAATAGAATTATTCAAGCTACTACATTTCCTCAAGAGCTATAGAAACTCGAATTCAATTGAACAAGACTCCACCATCGCTTAGTCGAGACTTCAAGTTTCAAGTTTTCATCAAAATCATGCATATTTATTTCCTATTAATTCACGTAAATGTACATTTCTTACATCACATTTCCATTACTCCATATAAATGGCTACATGTTGCCATTACTCCTAGCTAATTATTTTCTTTCACAATTTGGTTTTCGTTAGATCATCGCGATGATAGGTAACTTCTTGAGTGGTTTCTTCCTGCCTCGATGTCATTTACCGCGAAGGAGGCAACTCATCAAACTGGTTGTACTCTTCCTCATCCACGACATTCTCAACTCCAACGATCCTTCTTTTTCCTTGCGAACTACGTGGCGCTTCTTATCTCGCCGGTCGATTATGTAGAATACTTGTGCTACTTGATTCGCAAGCACGAATGGTTCGCTCTCAGATCCCACATGTTCGATGTCCACAGAGTAAAGCCGCACTTGTCCACCTTGACACCATTCGAGTCGTACCTAATGACATCAAACACCGGATCTTGAAAATGCAGAGTCCACTCCCAAATCTCCTCTATGAACCCGTAGTAGATGCTCTTCATAACGCCTGTGTTGTCGTGAGGCATCTATACGGACACCACTGCTTTTGGTAAGTGCTCTTGCTATCCTAAGCTCTCGTGTAAAATGTATATCCATTGATGTCATATCCTTGCCATGTCGTGATTGTACCAAGGCCCTTTTGCCAACCACCTCAATGTAACACTCGCTTTCTTCACCGTACATGTGCTCCTCGAACCAATGACCTGAACAAACGATTGTGCTTTTTGTTATCCAAATCTCGACTTTCCTCGGTTTTCCTCCTTAGCTTACCCTTGTGTATGTCCATATACGGGCACACCTCAAGTGATCAAGTAATCTCGTGAAATGGGCTTGTTCAACAAAATATTATCGTAGGAATTTGTAGATTTCTTTCCTATTACACCTTTCCCACCTAGCCTACCCTCATGGCGAGATATCGCACTCCTACCGTTCGACCTCCTCCATGTAATCGACCAGAACTCAATAACCTCCTCAATTGCATAACCTTCTACAATTGAGCCTTCCTACGAGATCGACACGTACATATTTCTTCGTAACACCCATATACCTTTCAAATGGGTACATCCGATGCAGAATACGGGTCAAAATATTTATCTCATTGACAAGGTGAACAATGAGATGAACCATGATATCAAAAATGATGGGGAAAATACATCTCTAGTCGGCACGAGTCTTTACCACATCACCGTTCATAAAGTCCAACGGGATCGATGACCTTCGTGAAATCGTGTTGAAGAAGGAACACAACCTCGTGATTGCCTCTCGGACCTTGTCGTCGCAAAATACCTCTAATTGCAACAGGAGCATTTGTGTCATCATCACATGACAATCATGAGACTTCATGCCAATTAACTTCAAATCTTTCATCGATACCGCTTTCTTGATGTTTATGGAGTAACCGGACGGAACTTTCACACCATGCGTGCACTTGCGAGTTCTCGCTTTCTTTCTTACTCAAAGTGTAGCAAGTCGGGGAAGGTAAAGCCGCCTTTCCTCAGTGTCTTGAGGATGTAGCTCGGCTCGATCTTCATGTCTTCCAGATCCCTTCGTGCCTTCACCCATCCTTTGTTTTGCTAGGAATATTCAAGAAAGACCAACCACGCTGTCACATACATTCTTCTCTACATGCATGACGCCGATGCGATGTCGAACTTCCAAGTCCTTCCAAAGAGGGTAAGTCTCAAAAGATGGATCTCTTCTTCCACGTGGTCTTCTCAAGATGGGACCGCGATGTATTACCAAGACTTCTTTCCGAGTACAACATTAAGATCCCTAACCATATCATACACCTCTTCCCCACGAAGACGCCTTGGAGCTAAACCGTCCTCCTTTGTCCCATCGAATTGTTTCTTCATATTGCGGACGGATGATTCTCGCGAAGGAACCTCCGGTGACGCATGTACATCGCTTTTCTCGAGTTGTTGAGCCACACACTAGCGGTTTCATCCATGCATTTGGGGCATGCTTTCGCTTCCTTTTATAGTACGGCCGACAGGTTACCAAGCGCAGAAAATCATTGATGGTGCGAACAACAATGCGCCGTAGAGTGAAGTACTCTCGCTTGTACTCATCCCATACCAGACACCTTCGTTCTACAATATCACAAGATCTTCCACCAATGGTTGTAGGTATACATCAATATCGCTGCCAGTTGTCTCGCCCTTGGATAAGCAAGGACATCATAATGTACTTTCGCTTCATACACAACCGGGGTGGAAGGTTGTATATACACGAGTCACGGCCAAGTGCTATGAATGCCGCTCATGTTACCGAAAGGATTCATTCCATCCGCACTCAAGCCAAACCTTACATTCCTCGCTCATTTCGAAGTTCTCTCAAGAGTCTATCGATGGTTCTCCATCGGCGTAATCACCGGTGTCTCGCTTTTCCATCCTCTTACGGTCTTCCGAAAGTGCCATCGCATCAATTTGGCGTGCTTTTTGTTTCCAAATAAACGCTTCAAACGAGGTATTACCGGCAAATACCACACCACTTTTGCGGGAGCTCCTTTCTTCACCTCGATAGCTTCATTGCCATCGCCCTTACGCTTGTATCGCGACGCTTTGCACACGGACAAACATGAATGTCTCCATAGTCTTTGTGATAGAGTATACAAATGCTTGGACAAGCATGTATTCTTTCTACTTCCAATCCCAAGGACATACAACCTTCTTAGCTAGATACGTGGTTTTAGGCAACACGCTTCCTTCAGCAAAGATGTCCGCTAAGAGATGTAACAACGCCGTGAAACTCTTGTCGGACCAACCATTGGCTGCCTTCAATTTCAGAGCGAGAGCACCGTGTGCAACTTTGTGTATTCCTCTCTTACAACTCGGGAACAAAGGTTTCTCTCAATCCTCCATCAAACCCGTGAATTGATTAAACTCTCTCGACTAGTGTAGTTCTCTTCGCATCGCGCAACATTTGAGCCAGATTAATGTCGCCATCGACGACCAACCTATCCTCATCGGATCCATAACTCGATGTCACCGCCACATTGCCGCCTCCGCTGCCGCCGACGTTATCACGCTCAAGTATGATCTCCTCTTCACCGTGCCTTGTCCAACTTGTATAGCCAGTACAAAACCCTCCTGATCAAGTGCAAATGGATATGGTTTTTGTTCGAAAACATCTTCTCATTCTTGCAATCAATGCATGGACAATGTATGTACTCCGCCTTCTTTTGCAAGTCGTTCTCCTCTACGCCTTAGAAAAACAGATACACCGTCGATATATTCTTGGCTGCAACGGTTCGTGATCGTACATCCATCTCCGGTCCATCTACAGTTCATTAATTTAAGCAATTTATTAATATCCAAAAATCTTAATTAAATAAATTGTTATTCAATATTCAACAATATGCACTAACGGGACAACATTAATACTAAGTAAATGTTGCAAACTTAATTAATTAATTTTAATATATACTCATACGTAACCAAAAATTATATATATATATATCCTCCGGAAGATCAACATAATAAATTCCCCACCTCAAAATTTCATGATCACCCAACTACCATATTAACTAAAATTTATTTATCATTCACATCTAACAATCTTAATTACATAAATTGGGTTTATATGCTTCATAAAAATTCACTAACAATACCCACTAATGAAGCAAGATGTATATACACGCCGCTAACTAAAAAAATTAATGGTAACTAAGAAAAATATTAACTACGTAATTTTTATACATATCCTTCTAAGAGCAATATAATAAATTTCTCATCTCAAAATGCAAGGCAATTAACATCATGATCACCCATCTATCATATTAACTATAATTTATTTTTCATTAATATCCAATAATCGTAAATACATAAATTTTATACATATCCTTCGGAAGAGCAACGTAATTTTTATACATATCCTTCGAATATTAACTTTAATTTTTATACTTCATGATCACCCATCTATCATATTAACTATAATTTATTTATCATTAATATCCAATAATCGTAAATACATATATTTGACATATGCTTGACAAAAAATTCATCATCTAAATAAGGTAGAGAACTTAATCTAATACAAAGAAGGTAATAAATTCATCATCTACAAATTGCTAGCTAAATAAAAACAAACTAAATGTAGACCTTGCACCTAAACCTTAATTAAGCTAGAATAAACCTTTAATGGCAATTTTACACTAGAAATGAAGAGAGGAGACATATTTTACACACCTTGGAACAATTCTAGGAAGTGGAAGCACAAGATCTTGGCCAAACAAAATCAAATCAAAAAGTCGAGTTTTGTTCTCGGGAGGAAGATGACCAAATGATGTGGGCAACAGGATATTTATAGAAAGCATTATTAGTGGCGGTTCTAAAACCAACCCGCCACGTAAAATGTATTATCTGTTACGGTTCCATCTACCAACCGCCACAAATAGTCCCAGCCAGTTATCGATGGCGGTTTTATTTAAAACCGCCACAGACAGTATTATCTGTGGCGGTTTTTGATGCAACCGCCACAAATGGTCTCCGCCAATTTCCATATAGAACCGCCATCGATACATGTATTTGTGACGGTTCCAAAAGAACCGCCACAAATAGGGCGTCACCTATGTGCTGTTTTGTAGTAGTGATGGCACATGGAGCACTCGAATCTGACCGAGGGCCACCTTTTCACGAACGAAGTGGATGTCGATCTCAATATGTTTCGTGCGGCGGTGCTGGACCGAATTGGACGACATGTAGATGGCGCTGACATTGTCGCAATAGACAACAGTTGTAGAAGCAACCGAGAGTGGAGCTCCTGAAGGAGTTGACGCAGCCAGCAACATTCAGCAACGGCATGAGCGACGGCACGATACTCAGCTTCCGCACTGGAGCGAGAAACCGTGGACTGGCGCTTGGATGACCAAGAGACCAGATTGTCGCCGAGGAAGACACAGTAGCCTGACGTAGAGCACCTGGAATCAGGATAGCCAGCCCAATCCGCGTCAGAGTACGCGGTGAGGGAGCGAGCTGGAGAAGTGCCGATGTGGAGGCCGGTGGAGAGAGTACCCTTCACGTAGCGCAGGATGCGTTTGATCAGCGCGAGGTGCGGCGCGCGGGGATCATGCATGAAGAGGCAAACTGTTGGATCGCGACGCCAGTCCGGACGAAGCCGCAGTGAGATATCAAGAGCACCGCGAGACTTCAGATTCGAGGATCAAGAATGTGCACCTTCTGCGGCGCATAACATGGCATGGGTGTCCACTGGGGTCGCAGTGGGGTGGCACTCTGCCATGCCGGCGCGTTGAAAGAGATCCAATGCGTACTGGCGCTGAGACAGAAATAGTCCATCGGAAGAACGCGTGACGGAGATACCGAGAAAAAAATGGAGGTCGCCAAGGTCTGTCATCGCGAACTCGGAGTGCAGCAGCTTGGTGACGCGCCTTAGGAGATCCGGCGAGGGGGCTGTGAGAATAATATCATCGACGTATAGCAGGAGGTAGGCGACGCGGTCTCCATCTTTGAGAACAAAGAGAGATGTGTCGCATGTCGAAGCGACGAAGCCAAGGTGGTAGATGTACGTGGCGAACCGCTGGTACCACGCTCGAGGTGCCTGCTTTAGACCATACAGTGATTTCTGCAACAAGCAAACATGGTCGGCGTATGTCGACGGCCGATGGTCAGCGGCAATAGACAGTCTCCTCAAGATAGCCATGGAGAAATGCGTTCTTCACGTCAAGTTGGTGAATAGGCCAGGTGCGAGATGCGGCGATGCTGAGGACAACCCGAATCGTCGATGGCTTGACAACTGGGCTGAAAGTCTCGTCGTAGTTGATGCCAGCCTGCTGTGAATAGCCTCGGACCACCCAGCGGGCCTTGTGGCGGGCGAGAGTGCCATCGGAGTGAAATTTATGCTTGTAGATCCACTTGCCTGTCACAACATTGGCACCGGGGGGTCGAGGAACAAGATGCCACGTTCCATTGTTGACCAATGCCTGAAACTCATCCGTCATGGCAGCGCGCCAGTTGGGGTCGGCCAATGCGCTGCGATAATTACCAGGAATCGGGGAGACCGAAGTATGGCTGGTGGAGAGGTTCATCCTGGTTTGGGGCTTGACGATGCCATCACGTGCTCGGGTGACCATCGGATGCGGCCCGGTGCCGGGACGCGTTGTTGAGCCAGGAAGAGCCGCAACACGGGTGGAGGCAATCACAGGCGCAGGGGGCGGATCGACCGCAAGAGACGTGGCCAAGCCCCCCTGACTGACCTGGGGAGAGACGGGCGGCTGGACCGGTAGGAGAGACGGCCCAGGAGTGGGCGGCTCATCGAGCAGAGATGCGGGAGGCGGCCCACCCGAGTCGCGTGGCGACACGGCTGGAGAAGACCGCGGCTGCTCGACGTCACGCGACGGAGCTACCATGGGAATGAGCGACCGCTCAACGTCAGACGACGGAGCTATCGCTGGTGTGGCCGCGTCAGGAGCATGGAGGACTTGCATGGAGGGTTCGTCGAGGAGGAAATCCAACGACGAATCTAGAGAGGAGGGGTTTGGTACTGTTGAGAATGGGAATGATGACTCATCAAAGATGACATGGCGCGAGATGATGATATGGCGACTAGAGAGGTCGAGACAGCGATAACCCTTGTGGGAACTGGGGTAACCAAGGAAGACACATGCAGTGGATCGTGGGGCTAGTTTGTGGGGAGAAGTGGCAGTCATATTAGGGTAGCAAAGGCAACCAAAGACTCGTAAGTGGGCGTAGTCAGGGGATCTATGATAGAGAAGCTCAAATGGGATGGCATGTTTGACAGAAGAAGAGGGACGCCGGTTGAGCAAATAAGTGGCAGTTGCTAGTGCTTCGGCCCAGTAAGCTGGTGGCATGTGGGTATGGATGAGAAGAGTGCGAACGGAGTTGTTGAGTGTGCGGAGAACGCGTTTGGCTTTGCCATTTTGTGGGGAGGTATGCGGGCAGGATAGGCGAAGGTGTATGCCGCGTGCAGTGAGGAAGGCAGTAGTGGTCCTGTTGACAAACTCACCGCCATTATCAGCTTGGATGCATTTGAGAGGAAGGCCGAACTGGGTGTGTACATACGAGAGAAACTCAACAAGGTGCTGGTGAACAGCTGATTTTTGTGTGAGAGGAAATGTCCAGCAAAAATGAGTAAAGTCATCAAGTAGCACTAAATAGTATAAATAGCCTGAGGTGCTAGCAACTGGTGATGTCCATACATCGCAATGAACTAGTTCAAACGGGGCCGTAGTGCATGAAGAAGAACTAGCGAAAGGTAGGCGCACATGTTTGCCTAGTTGACAAGAGTGACAAAGGGTGCCAGACACTTTATTATACGAAATAAGAGAATTATTGCGAAGGGTGTCGAGGACGGCGGGACCAGGGTGACCAAGACGTTGATGCCACAGGGTGGACGAGACGGCGAGATTGGCGAGGGCGGCAGTAGTGGAGACGGCCGGTGGGATGGTGTAGAGGTCGCCGTCACTATTGCAGCGAAGAATCACGCGCCTGGTTAGGAGGTCCTTGACAGAGAAACCCAAAGCATCAAATTCAATCGAACAATGATTGTCACGAGTGAATTGGTGAACAGAAAGAAGTTTGCGAATAAGAGATGGAACAACGAGGACATTGGAGAGAACGAAATTAGATGCTGTAGTGGGTAGGAGGGAATGGCCTCGAGCAGTGACAGGAATAGTAGTACCGTTACCAACTGTAATAGAAGAATGAGAGGGGTGTAGGCGGGAAAGGAGTATACCATCCGTGGAGGACATATGGGAGGTGGCGCCGGTGTCCATCACCCACGGGCTCGACCCCTGCAAGGACAACTGGTTTAGTGCCGCAACGAGCCCGGCCTGGTCCCAGGTTTGGACCGGTGGCAGGGAGACTTGCGGGGAGGCGAGGGTGGTATGAGCCTGCGGATACGGGCCAAGGATGCCTGCTGCCGGCGCAGGCGCGCGCCAGGCCGAGGTGCCCTGCTGAGGAGTCCACGGGTTAAAGCAAACCCAAGGACCGGTCGGCTGGGGCCCAGTTGGAGGGAAGCCGGTCGGCTGCGTCTGGTGCTGGCCACGATTGCCGCGTCTGTTGTCGCGGCCCTTGCCGCGTCTGTTGTCACCGCGAGTTGATGTAGAAGAGTTGCCGCCGCCGGATGGTGCGGAGGAAGAAGTGGACGAGCGGCAGACACCCGAGCTGCATGAAGAGGAGGAAGAACCGGCTGCAAAAAGAGCGCTGTCGGCGGCCACTTTAGTTTCATTCGCCAGGCGTAATTCCTTGAGCATGAGCATGTTGCGTGCCGTGGCGAAGGAAGGCAGGACAGGTGCATTGGCGATGACGTCCGCGGTGTTGGAGTAGCGGGAGTTGAGGCCGCGCAGAAGGTTGAGAACGAGCTGCGACTCGGAGATGACGTGGCCGACGTCGCGCAGGGAGTCGGCGACGGTCTTCATGCGCTGGCAGTACTCCGACACCGGAAGATCACCTTGAGTCATGGAGTGGAACTCGTGACTCAGGAAGATAGCGCGCGGCGCCTTGTTCGCTTGGAACAAGTTCTCGATGGCAACCCAGAGATCACGTGCAGTCTGGTCCGGTTCCATGGCGAGATCGAGGACGTCGTCTGCGACAGAGCCGAACAGCCAACTGTGAACGCAACAGTCCGCCTGCTCCCAGGCGGGATCTGTCGGGCGGGCAGGAGCGGAGCCGTCGATGTGTGATTTGAGGCCAAACTTGCCGCACATTGAGCGGAAGAACGACGCCCACTTGGTGAAGTTGGGATTCTTCAATTCCAACGTGACTGGGACATGGGACTTGATGGCGATCGTGGCGAAGGGGTTGATGACAACCGAGGCGCCATTGTTGGAGGTTGACGCAGGAGCGATAGCAGCCGAGAGGGGCGACGACGTCGTAGAAGCGGTCGACATGCGTGCGAACGCAGGAGGAGCTGGACGGGGTGGCGGCGCCGGAGACACGCGAGGCCAGGTGAGCTCGTCGGGGTGGCGTGCGACTATGGGAAGAAGAGCAGCGGAAGGTACAGGATCAATCTGATACCATGTAGAGAGTTGGAGAGATTAGGCAACACCACACCACAATCAGGGGGGTGACCATGTGTATTTATATAGCGTTAAGCCAAGATTAGGTAGGTACAAAATATCCTCAAATGAGGGAGCTAATCCAGGCATATACAGCTGTACAATATCTCTAATACTCGCTGCTCGGTCGTCAGTCTTCAAGGCGGAGCTCCTCGGGCCAATGAAGGAGAAGACAATGTCCCGCATACAGATCCGTGATATGGAAGCGAAGGTATTCGAGGCTATGCTGCACTTCATCTACACCGACTCACTGCGTGATATCATAGACGAGGGCGAGACAGTAGAGATGGCGCAGCATTTGCTTGTGGCGGCGGACAGGTACAACCTCGAGAGGCTCAAGTTGCTCTGCGAGGACATGCTATGCAGATACATCGGCACAAGCACGGTAGCTACCACACTGGCATTGGCCGACCAGCATGGCTGTCAGGGGCTCAAGGAGGCATGCTTCGAGATAATAAAGTCTCCTGGCAATCTCAAGGCGGTTATGGCGAGTGATGGCTTTGAGCATCTAAGCTGCCCCTCTCTCCTCAAGGAGCTCGTTGCCAAGCTTGCTCCCTGATCTCCTCCACTACCAGGCAAGCAGCAATTCTTGAATTTCTCTTTCCATCAGAGATTTTGAGTTTATTCGATTCAGAAAGCTTCGATGAGTGTGGTAATATTCAGCTGATATGTGTATAGTAAATACGGTGAGACAGCAGCAAGTCTCCAAGAGACAAGCAGGTAGTGGAGAGTGCCTTTTTTTATAGAAGAAAAACGTTTCCTCTTCATATAAACATTCATTAAGGCCAAGCAAACCTGAAAACTAATTGTACGGCATGTTTGCCAACAATTGGGACGATCATGTGGGATCTAAACCTCTGCGTTTTATGGGGTAGTGATTTTATACATAGATCAAATTGAACTTGCATCTGATAATAGTGCTAATACCTCATAGAAGAACTTGCATCTGATAATAGTGCTAATACCTCTTTTCGTCTCATTCATGCACCTTTAGCATATTCCCCTCACAAAAAATCGCGGATGACCTATTCGTAATCCCCAGGGACCTATCCGTAATTTCAAAAAACACGGGGGTTTTTCGCAAAAACGGCAAGGGTGGCACGTGGCCACCCTCTCCATCCGGCTACACCAGGCGGTATTATATGGTGATAATTTCGTTACCTTCTGTCACTAACTTGTATATGTACTGAAATTTTTATGTAGCTAAATGCTTTTTTTGGAGAAAGTTCATGGCCTGTTTCTTCACAATCCCCACTGTAGTGTCATCTTTAGTTTTCGTTTGTTTTGCTGAACAATATGGATGTGCTTCTTGCTATGAGATATTTGGAGATTATCCCCAATGGTGTGGCGAATGTTGGAACTTATTGTGCTACTACTCAACTTTCGATGAAGGATGCAGAGGAATGCACAAAACTGAGGAAACAGCTCTCTTGGCACAAGAATGGTGGAAGATTCGTGTTTGCTGGGGCTTCATCGAACTGATCAGGAAGTCGATGATGTAATCATTATCTGATTTGTAGTTTTGCTTATTATTCCAGTAGTCGTAATACTCTGGTTTGGCTTCATGTCTGTAGGGCCTTGTCTCTTACTTTGTTATCTTCTTTCCTATGATTAGCAAGACTCAAGTACTATGGTTTCTAATAATAAATATTAGCTAAATGCATGTTCATTGCTACGGATAAAATCAATTCTACTTCCAAACATTGTTGAAACTTGAAAGTAATGCAAAAAAAAATGTGTTTTTTTCTTGGTCCATAGTACTCCATGCTTGACTGCCCATACATTGCAATGTTTCCTGACTAAACCACAAAGCCTCTTCCAAAAAAAATAATAGAGTGATTTTATTTGTATACAAAATAAAAAAATGAGATGATGACATGAGAGGAGGAGCTAATAAAATTAAAATACTACTATATGTTTCCTTTGTATATAAAATATACATCTAGTCCAACCAAACCTGGCAAATAAACACGTTTCTCCCATTACATTAAAGAATCTACTATACCTACCAAAAGGTAGTCACCCTGATTAGACCAGGGCAATGGTCAATGCACTTTTGGGCCAACCTTCGGTTCAACCGTCACAGATTGGGCTGGTATAGCACGAATGATAGGCCGTGTCGGGCTTGAAAATTAGGCATGATGGATGGCTCGGTCTGACACGAATATGAGCCTTTGTTAAAAGAATATCCTATCTACAATCCAACTCATCATCAACTACCTTATCCCAACGGCCCAACCCATCATCAAATTCTACTTCTCCCCTTGGCCTCCTCTCATAACCCATCCGGCCCAATCTCCCCTCACCTCCATCGTCTCCTCTCACCCTCCTCTACCCCTGCTTCCTCCCTACGCCGCCTTGAGGCTAGATCCAGCAGCTTTCATTCACACGACCGCTGGATACGGTCTTGAGACACCGCGCACTAGCTTCACCAATCGTCCTAAGGAAGAAGATGATGGCGACCAAAAAAAAAGAAGACGTCAGCGTAGTCTAAGCATGGTCTAGGCCACAACCCATCGGACATGTTCCGTATGAGCCTGACATGGGCCAATGCCTAGGTCTACTCCTAATCATCGCAATGGCCACTGCCTTCTCTCCTTCCCCAGTGGCCCCTGAAAGAGTAACCATAAACATGTTGATAATATCAAGGGAGAAACTAGCGCTCGGACGTCTGATTACTGTTCATTCCATCAGACGCCTCTTGCAACATTTTTATCCTACGCTTGCAACATTTTTTGCCGATATGTGCGATATTTTTTTGAACGCTTGCAACATCCGTTTACTGTAGCGCATTTCACTGTTTGTCGAAGGAAAATGTTTCACGTAGTGTAAAGAAATGTTGCACACGCAGGAAAAAAAATATTGCAATGTATCCGAAAATTTCGGACGTCCGGGCACAAGTCATTAAGTAATATCAAACGGTATAGCATTGATGTGGTGCAGCGGTTGAGTTCAATGCACGTAACTTTAGATAAAAGATAAAGAATGTTGGTTAATTGCTAATTGACGAACCATCACTTCCCCACCTAGGAGACACATCCACAACTACAAAAGAACTTATATTAGACTCCTCATCACTGACGGTTTTAAAAAACCATCTGTGATGAGGTGTCATTACAGACGTTTTTTTTACAAAAACAGTATATGATGAGTCTCGAGCACATCACAGAAGTTTTTTGGCTAAAAACCGTCTGTGATGAGGGGCACATCACAGACAGTTTTAGCCAAAAACCATTTGGAATGATTAGCATCACAGGCGGTTCAATCTTAGAATCGTATGTGATCTACCAGCTACAAAGCTATCCACATCTTCGTTCCACGCGCACGAGTCCTAGTGCAAACCCTAGCGTCCAACACCTATGCCTCTGCGCAAAAGTCGATCGCCTCCCCCACCTGCGCCTGCGCCTCCCTCCTCCCTCGGGCCGCCTCCACCTATGCCTTTGCCTCTGCCGCCTCCCTCAAGCTGCCTTCGCCTTCCTCGAGTACGACTATGATCTTTTAACTACGATTCGCTGGTAATCTGTTGTTTGAGCTACTACAAGAACTATTCTCATATACCTGCAAACTATTCTTCATTAGTTGTAAATTGTGATTTTTGTTTTCCCTCCGATTTCACAGGTTTCCATAAAACTTCCTTCCAAAATAGGCATAGTGCTCTTGTTAGGGGCTACCTCAAAAATATCCAATGATTGTAGAACACATTAACATTTTGAAGGAATTTGCATATCACCGAAACATCTAGGGTCCCATTCTTAATGCTTGGTCTTGACCTGCCACCTCCACCTCTTTTCAAATACGCCATGGAGAAAAATATCATTCCACAGATTTGTTTTCCCAATTATCTGTGATATTTTTTGGTTAGAATTTCACCGTGCATGTGAAGTTTTGGCATGTAAAAAAGTGTAAAAACTAGTATGATAATGTGTGGTACTAAGATTTTCAAAGTTAGTGATGTGAGAATCAACTAAATAACTATTATAGTTAGCTAGACTGTTGATACATAACTAAAGGCTTGACTCTCTAGTGTGAATTCCTAGCACTACTACAGAAAAGTTAATCACGCATTTGTTCGAAATTCATCACGCATTTTTCTCAACCGCTCAGAAGCAAGTGTCGATGATGACAAACAATCATTGCGCACGGTTTTCCAACCGCTCGAAAAAAACTAATATCACTGCACGGTTTTATCCTCAAACCGCTCGTAATGTGGAATATCTCGACGGTTTCGCCATAAACCGCCTATGATTATTGAATATCTCGCACGGTTTTAAGTACGAACCGCCTCGAAGTGTAAATATCACGCACGGTTTTAAGTACGAACCGCCTATGATGATTGAATATCTCGACGGTTTCAAATAAGAACCGCTCAGGAAGTATATTATATCCTGACGGTTCCAATTGTAAACCGTCTGTGATTTTTCCTCATCACAGACGGTGCCGCAGTTAGAACCGTCTGTGATGCTTTTTTCTATTTTATGCTAAATTTAATATATTGGCTAGCCTCAGGAATTGCTAGCCATGCCCTCTGAAACAAAAGATAATATATGAGTATGACTAGCATATTATTATGACAAATTTAAAAATTATACTCCAATCACATGTTACACAACATACAGCGCATCCATTTCATGATTCAACGTAACATATGCACATTACACATCGCACATTTCATGATTCAACATCACACATTACAACATATGCACAACAGATCAATCCATTTGAGAAATACAACAAATGTAATTATAACAAATTGATTCGAAGTATAAATGACAAATTCACTTCGTAAGGTTTAGATCGAAATTAATATTAATGTCCGTAAACTCATTAATTGTTGAGCCCTCGATGAGTAGCATCTCACTGTTGGATCTAAGACCTCACGCAGAAGAAGGCACAGAGCCGCCTCGAATACTTCAAGGTCACTGCTCCAATGTAAGCCAGCGCATTGCCGTGCTCACAATGAGGAAAGTAAAGTCTCGCGTATATAAATTAATAAGTGGAGACATTTGTTGGAAGATTGACAGACTGCATGACATTGGTTTGCTTGGAACCAATGAGGAGTGACATGTTGTGGCAAACATAGAATCCACATAGGTCGCTGGCCTTTGGTCACGGTGGCACCGCCAAAACAAAATAGTTTAATTAGTTCAAGGTATTATAATGGAGTGTGAAGGATTATTGCATACTATCGGATACCGGAAAGTTAAAAATATGCTTTAGAGTGGCGGGCCCTTCTTGTGTAGCCCTCCCGTCATTCTCAGAGACACCGAACGACGGTCGAGAAAATCTCGATAGGCTTCAAATCGTGGGTGCCGCCCTTCTTGGAATCAAGATAAATGACCCGCTTACGCCTCTCGGATAATTACGATTAGAACCCAAAGGATACCTACAAAGGTATGTCGTCGTGGTCATTGAACCTAACTTCGAGGTGAGATATATAGTAGAATCAACGAGTATAGCATCTGGACGAAGCACTTATCAAGGGTTGTAGGGTAAAAGTATGAATTTTTGTCCTAATGAGCCCGCAGACATCGCTTGCATGTAGTCGTGAGACTAATTGTTTATCTTCGTCCATGGTTTGTTGGGACAAAATGTGTGGGTCGGCGAAACCCACCGGTTCTTTCCTTGTTATTGTTTCGTGGATCATGATTCTACATATAAAAAATGAAGGATGATATATGGGAACATATCCTGTGCAAATAAAGTTTCGGTGCAACCTTGGTGCAACCCAACTAACAAAAGTTTCAAAATATTCTGAAAAAAATCATGGATGTACATCTCAGCTTACCCCATCTACATATAAAATTTCATGACCAAATTCGTCCTGTGCTAAGATGTACATCCATGATTTTTTTAGAATATTTTGAAACTTTTGTTAGTTGGGTTGCACCAAGGTTGCACCGAAACTTTATTTGCACCGATATGTTCCCATGATATATATATGACATTTATCGGTGCGTCAGAAATGTAGACGGTGCACTTACATTGACCAGCATCTTATGAGTGCGGCGTCGAGCGCTCTGAGGTTGTACAGATCGAACAAGTCGTTGAAGCCGACCACAAAGACGCCATCTAAAGCCCGGTGTAAGAAATACTCCTCTGAGAAGGTCACGGAGATACTCGTTTGCCGTTCTGCCACCGGCTTGTTGGCTTGTTGCATGCACCATTGTTGCAATCTAAAGCAGATAATGAAAGCGCCTCGCTTGCGGTCACCGCATTTAATGGTTGCCCTAGCTCGAATTGTCGCGCCAATGGGGCAAACGGAAAGTCATGGGCTGACGTGGTATATTTCGATTTGCCCTTGTCTCCGGGTGCCCTGCTACCAAGCTTCGTCTTCTCATGAAATGATTGGGCCCTTCTCGCAGAACGGTCTCATGGCGGACGAGACGTCAGAGTCGATTTGGTCGGCTCCTTCCGTGCATGGCATGGCTTTGGTAGTTTTGGTAGCTCCGGCACATGATGTGGTGCATCTGGGACTGCTTGTACCTTCGGTGCTCCTAGGTGGGCATCGAAGGAGATGTCCTTCTTGGGCCATCGGATGAACAGCCGATGGCATCCCCTAGTGTGACGATCTCGTCGTTTGGGGGGAAGTCCAGCGTGACGGCCTTGAAAATTTCATGTACACCATCGACATTGACCTTCGCGTAGCCCGGCTGTAACGGATGACCGTGCATTAATGTCCCATCTCCGGATGCATACGCTTGTCCCCAAGCAGCCTGCAGGGGAACAGAGCCGTTGGCAAGCCTCACTTGCAGATTGCACGGTGTGCCCCCCTACATACGGGTACACAAGTAATTAGCTAACAAGTTCAACATTAAAATTGTAGGTAGGGATCATTGCAGACATGTTACCAGCGTGTTGTCGTCAGGAGGAAATTTGCCTTCATGCACAGAGGTGGACGCGCAGCTGCTCGGAAGGTTGGTTGGGGTGACCTGCACATGTGCTTCTTGGGCTAGCACGCTCAGGCTCGCCTCCTCACCCACCCTTTGCTCCAGCCTTTCCTCGAGGCTTCAGAGTGATCATTGAACTGCGCTCTAAGCCTTTCCTCAACCCTTTCTCAATGAGGGCTACGAGCTGTTCCTCACGCCGCTTTGCTTTCTTCCTACTCCCAGACGCGGCCGAGTCCCGTGGGAATCCCATTTTCCAGGAACAAAAACACCTACGCCTCACGTGCTCCGGGTGCTCCTTGTTTCCCAAGGCCGTGGAGAGCATGTCTTTCTCTCTGTTCGAAGTGAAAGAGCCCTGGGAAGATTCCGTGCTCAACGATATGAGGCGTTGGGACACTTGCTCATCAGCGGGGTTTGCAAAGGACACGCCGCCCGCAGAAGTTTGACGTGACCTCGCTCTACCCGCTTTGCACGCGGGTCCACAATCGAGGCAAATGGCGGTGCGACTCATTCTCGATCGCCTCGTCGTCCTCCTCGCCCATTGCACCATCTTACCCGCGTACCAGCTTGAGCCGAAGTCTGTGGGTGTGTGTTTTTGATCGACGGTCTTGTGAGTTTTGCTTTGACGCATGAACTCTTCGCCGTCTTCACTCAACAAATTGCCTCCAAACATCTTCGAGAGATGAACCCGTTTTGAACGGAGTTACTTCCTTACTAACGTAATTAGTAACAAGGACGCTCTTGAAGTTCTTCCACGCCTTTCCCGCCACTAGCAACGCGTATCGTCATGAAGCAAGTGCCTAGCGCCTTGTGGAAGCTCGAATGACGTGAATATTTCTGTCACTAGGTTATTGCGCTCCTCATCTGTCAGCGTCTTCCATGATGGATAGGTGATGGGGACCCGTTCACGCCCAACGATCCCGCACATGGTCCGAAAAGCTGCCACAGCCTTTGGAGGCGCGGTAGGGGCCCCATCATGCGGATCGACCGCCGTGATGGTGTATCGGCTTTGAGGCCTTTTACTAAGCCCTCTTGCAGTGCGCCTATTTATTTGTACGATGGGCGCGTCATCAGATCCCTTCGACGGGGAGGATTGAGGAGATGCCATCTTGTATGATGTAAGGTTAAGAGTAGGTAAGTTACGAGAAGCAAATTTAAGAGAAGATTTTTTTGGACTGTTGGACTAGATGCGAGTGTAAGAGGAAGATTTTATTCATTATTACTTCTAAGTATACGAGAATACATAAACAAGATGATATTAAACAAGTTTAAGCCATCCATCAAACTTTATTAAGGATAATAATAAATATTAAGGATCTAATATAGTCCAAATATGTCATGATTGTTAAAGTTCTGACCATGCATCCCTATAAGGGGGGAGTTCCTACTGCAACTTCCGCATATGTAATACTCTGTCAAGCTATCACAGTTTTGCAGAATGTTTAAGAGAGGAATTAATTTTGAAAAACTATGATTCCAAACAGGGCCTTAACAGACAAGAGATTTCTATCAACAGAGACAACTGGAAGAGACCGAACCACTAGCTAGCTAAATCAGGTAAACATCTATGAACCAATCAACAGACAGTGATATAATACCAACAAAATCAAAGCGATAACAGAAATGAATACAAATTGAGCAGAACCGTGAATATAATCCAATAATTTCATACAAGTCTAGCAGTTCAAGGCTTAAATCATCTCATCAATTGTCATATTCAGGTAGTAACCCTAATTTCATCACAGAGCAACACTAGTATCTCAGCCAGCAAGAATCAAGTGCAGAACCAAAAATACTCACTGAGGGAACAGCACTCAAATCGTCGAGCAAGCAAGGCAAAAAATAAATGGAGTGGGGAGAGGGAGGAGGGCACCACCGATGGAGAGGGGAGACACCACCCAGGGGGAAGGGAGACACCACCGTGGGGGAGGGCGCGGCCGAGGGAGGAGACCAATTCCGAGGGAGGGAGGGGGAGCTAGGGCGAGGGCGCGACCGAGGGGGGAGTGCGCCGCCGAGGGAGGAGACCAAGGCCGAGGGGGGAGCTAGGGCGCCGCCGAGGGGGAGGGAGCTAGGGCGCCGCCGAGGGGGGAGGGAGCTAGGGTTACAATAAACTAAGTGTGCGCGCGGGACTTGGTGAAATGGCAAGCGCGCGGGATTTATTGAGTGGCGCGGGAAAGACCATTCCAGACGGTTTCAGATAGAACCGTCAGGGTGTAGTCGTCAAGACGGTTCAATCCTGAACCGCTCGGGAAAAACAATGTTTTCCTGCATTTGCTCGGATTGAACCGCCTTGACGATTACACCCTGCACGTTCAATCCTGTAACTGCCTGAATGACTCAATCCCACACTGCTTAATTTTGGAACCGCTCGATGGGCCCATGTCGAGAATTAATACATCTCAAGAATTAATACATGTCTATATACACATGCACCTGCTTAATTTTAATCAATACATGCATCTCACTAACTAATTCATACAGGAACACTTGGTATATATACATAGATCAGGTCCTCATGACAACACTTGTTTATTATTTTGTACAAAAATTAGCCCTTCACGATGATCAACACGTGTGTAGCTAGCTTCACAAAGTTGGTCTTCCTGGATTGTGACGCCGGTACCAATAGGAGGCAACTCGTCGAACTGATTGTATTCTTCCTCATCTACCACATTCTCGACTCCGACAATCCTCCTTTTTCCCTGAAGAACAACATGGCGCTGTTTGTTGGACGGGTCGGTTACATAGAAGACTTGAACAACTTGGTTGGCGAGAACGAATGGTTCCTCTTGGTATCCCGACGCCGAGGTCCACAGCCAGACGCCGCATTTGTCAACCTTCACGTGCTGCGAGTTAGTCCAACGGCACCAAATAAGGGATCTTGAATAGCACATAGTCGAGCTCCCAAATTTCCTCAATGAACCCATAGTACGAGCTCCTCATCGATCCAGCAGTATTCAGCGCATCGATGCGAACACCGCTATTCTGGTTTGTGCTCTTCATGTCCTGATCTCTCGTGTAAAATGTGTACCCATTTAAATCATATCCTTTCCATGTTACAACCGTAAAAGCTGGCCCTTTTGCCAACCATGTCAGCGTCTCACATGACATGCTTCCAGTAATGGGCTGTCGCTCCTTGAACCAGCTGTTGAAGTGAAGGTTATGCTGTCTGATGATCCAGTACTCCGGCCGCGTCGGATTGTGTTGCCGTAGCCAATTCTTGTGCTCGTCGATATACGGGGCCACAATAGACATGTGTTGCAAAACTGTGAAATGGGCTTTGGCGCACGAATCGATCAGTGTGATTGCTTTCCTTCCGATGGTCCCGATGCCTCGAGCCTCCTCATGGCGGATCGAGGCACACCTATCGGTTCGACTGAGCCATGTAATCCACGCAGAATTCGACGACCTCTTCGCTGCATAACCTTCGATAATGCTACCCTCCGGTCGAGATCGATTCCGACGAGGATTTGAGAATTCCCATGTACATCTCGAACGGGTACATGCTACGTGAGGAACACAGTTCGCACATCTTTATCTCCTCACAAGGTGAATAATGAGATGGACCATGATATCAAAAATGACGGAGGGAAATACATTTCAAGATTACATAGAGTCATTACCACCTTGACCTGCAGAGCATCAAGTCTTTCGGGATCGATGACCTTTTGAGCAATTGTGTTAAAGAAATAACACATCCTTGTGATTGTCTCCTAAACCTTGGTCGGTAAAATATTTCTAATTGCCACAGGGAGCATCTATGTTATAAGAACATGGCAATCATGGGACTTCATGCCGCTTAAACTCAAATCTTTTATCGAAACAAGTCTCTTCAAGTTGGACGAGTAACCGGATGGAACTTTCACACCGTGCAAGCATTGGCACAGCCTTTCTCTCGCCTTGGATAGAGTGTAACTAGCGTGCTCGCAGATGTTCGGCCTTTTTCGCCTCTTTCGGTGCTAACTCGTGTCCGATGCCCATATCGACCAAGTCAAGCCGCATTGATACCGTCCTTTGTTTTACCCTTAATGTTCAGTAAGAGACCAATCAAGCTATCACAGACATTCTTCTCCACATGCATTACGTCAATGCAGTGCCGAACTTGTAGGTGCTCCCAATAAGGTAGGTCCCAAAATATTGATATCTTCTTCCACATGCTCTTCTCACGGGTCCTCGATTTATGTCCCTTCCCTAGCGCAACATCCAACTTCTTAACCATATCATGAATATCTGGCCCGCTTAAAGGCTTTGGAGCTAAAGCATCTTCGATTGTGCCGTCGAATTGTTTCTTCATCTTACGGTATGGATGATTTCTCCGAAGGAATCTACGGTGACGCATGTACACGGTTTTGCGTGAGTGATTCAGCCAGACACTCTCGGTGTCATCCAAGCAAAGTGTACATGCTTTGGCTCCTTTGTACTCGCCCGATAGGTTAGCAAGGGCGGGATAATCATTTATGGTGCGTAACAATAGGCGCATAAAGTGAAGTACTCGCTTGTGAGCATCCCATACCTGCACCCCAGGAGCCCACAATGTGTTCAGATCTTCCACCAATGGTGCTAGGTACACATCAATATCGTTCCCAGGTTGCTTCGGGCCTTCGATGAGTACAGACATCAATATGTACTTTCGCTTCATACACAACCAAGGAGGAAGGTTGTACACACAGAGATTTACAGGCCAAGTGCTATGACGGCTGCTCATGTTACCGAAAGGATTCATTCCATCTGTACTCAATCCGAACCTTATATTCCTCGAATCCGCTATGAATTCTTCAAACCTCCTATCAATGTTTCTCCACTGAGTTGAATCAGCAGGGTGCCTAGTCATTCCATCGTTTTACGCCATCCGAAAGTGCCATCGGCAATTTTGCCTCTTTTGGGTTCGCAAACAACCGCTTCAAACGGGAATTATAGGCGATACCACGCCACCTTAGCGGAGGTCCTTTCTTCACCTCCATGCCCTCGGTGTCATCATCCGATCTATCTTTACGCTTGTACCGGATGCGTTGCACACGGACATACATGCAAGTTTGCATACTGCTTATGTACAAGATACATCATTCTGGACAGCATGTATTCTTTCTACTTCCATTCCCAAGGGACAAAGAACCTTTTTGGCTTTGTAGGTCGTTGTTGGCAACTCGCTTCTCCGAAGCATATCACCTAATGCACTCAACAAAGGTCGTGAAACTCTTGTCGGACCAACCGTTGCTTGCCTTTAATTTCAGCAATTCCAAAGACGGACGACAATCTTGTGTATCTGGACTTGCAACCCGAAACAAAGGTTTCTCCGAGTCGCCCATCAAGCCCGAAATTTTACATACTCCCGCCATCACGGTTCCTTCGCATCCCGTAGCATCCGATCCAGATTGTCATCGAAAGCACAATGATATCATCCGGAGTATCATCGACTTCGCCCACCATGGCAAGATTACTTGCTCCTGCATAATCTGCTCTTCACCGTGGTCGGTCCAACATGTATATCCCTTTTGAAACCTCAAGAATCAAGTGTGCTTCAATCAGTGCTGGGTTTCGAAACATCTGGAGATTCTCGCAGTCAATGCATGGACAAGGCATAAATTCCACCCCCTTGTTCGACATATCTACCTCTGCAGCTCTTCTAAAAGTGGAGACACCATTAATGTACTCGGCACTAGCACGGTTCTCAGCGTACATCCAGTTTCGGTCCATCTACGCTACATATGTAACAATAGGTGTTAAATGACGAATATGACGAATTTAGATCGTAAAGTACAAATATAGATTCAACAAGCTAGATCAAGAACAGAGCCAAGAGCACAAGGATTTACAACCAAGAGCACAAAGAACAAGCTAGATCAGATTAATTAGAAGTTGTATAACCTTGGATGACCAAGAGCACAAGGATCTGCAATCAAATCTCCAAATCTAGGGCCTCTTTCACAAGAAACGCCTCTCAATCGCAGCCACCTCAGAGACGGCCGGTCGAGCAAAACCTAAAAAAACAGAGACGGTACGTCGAGGCTCTCTACCTTATACACGTAAGACGTATCATCGCAGACGGTTTTATCTATAAACCATCTGCGAAGTTGAATCACACACGGTTTATAAGAAAAACCGTGTCTGATAATATTTCAGACGGTTTTTTTATCCAACCGTCTGCGATCTCACCGTACATCACAGACGGTTTTATTAAAAAACCGTCTGCGATATAGTCTCAGACGGTTTTAGTTAAAAACCGTCTGCGATGTCACATCTGTCCCAGACGGTTTTTGACTAAAACCGTCCGCAATGATGACCCTTCGTCTTCGTCCAGTACTTGATCGTCTCTCCCAATGCAGACGAGCACCCCTGCGTCAAATCGCTTCGTCTTCCCAATCAATGCAGTCATATCGCTTCCCAATGCACTACTGCACTTGATCGTCTCTGCCTTTTTAAGAACCGCGCCTCTGCCTCTAGTACTCCACTACCGCCTCCTCCGACCCAAAAGCACGAGCAACACCATGAGCAACACACCGAACTCCTCGGATGCTTCCACCCCACCGACGCCGCCACCTCCAACCATACCCACGGCATGACCATGCGCGAATGGTCATGCGGCGCCGCTATTACTGGTGCCATCTCCACGGCCGCCCTTCCTTCGCCGCGCCGCCTCCACCTCCCCCTCCGGGATGCCTCCGCCTCCACCACGCCGGGCGGCATCAGCGCCACCTCCTCCGCCCCCCCATGGAAGAAGTGCGTCTGCGCCCGCGCCTCCTCCGCCTCCCCAAGGAAGAAGGCGTCTGCGCCCGCGGCATCCTCCTCCTCCTCCGATGTAAGCTACGACTCATCGGAGGGATATCGCGACGGCTGGGAGCTGGAGGATGACCCAGACCGAGCCGGCTCGAGCGAGGACCCGGACGGCCGCAGCGAGGACTCCGCGGCCTCCTCCTCTTCCTCCTCCGACGATGACGAGTAGCTATATATAGTGATCTGTTTTAGTTAAAATAGTAGTCGATCTTTTGTAATGATCTTATATATATAATGCAATCTATAATATGCAGTAATTCTTACTTATAATGCAATCTATAATGTTCTCCATCCAGTACGATCTTATTTTGTATGGCGCGCACTTGCTGAGATTTCAATTTATGATCACAGATCGCTCAGGATAAAAACGTCTGTGATGACGAAATATCACAGACTGATTTATCCACCAACCGTCTATGAAGTTGTACCTAACATTTCAGCTGGTTTGTACCTAAATCCGTCTGTGATTCTTGAAGTATCACAGACGGGTTTAACCACAAACCGTCTGTGATGTGCCGAAACACATCACAGACGGTCTGTATTACAAACCGTCTGTGATAATTAGATATCGTAGACGGTTTTATCCAAAACCGTCTCTGATGTGCCCGAAACACATCACAGACGGTTTTCTCTTAAAACCGTCTATGATGATGTGTCTAATATAGCCCCTTTTGTAGTAGTGTAGACTTATTCTGGAGAGCTTTGTTTCTCAATATTTCTAATTTCTCAACTTACATATAAGACCATCTTTTCTTTATAAAATGCAAGACTAGTTTCTGTTATGTAATTCTTACTGTCTTGCTGCTTAGAGATTCAAACTTTACTTCGTCACTGCAAGCTAAGTGTCCAATTTTACCATGACTTGGATAGCTGAAATTTAAATAGCCCAAATTTTGGCTATCCAAGTCATGATAAATTTGAATACTTAGCTAAATACTTATGGTGTAGCTTATTGTGTATATAGTTGATGGATATTCATTTCTATTCGAGTCTACTTCTCACATATGTTGAAGTGTGTTGACTAAAATCTTTTATTGTATTCTGTTCATTATATCTTAATATAGTGTTTTTATTACATTATACAATTTTAGACAGTATCTTGAATAATAAGGTATATTGTTCTATATTTTTATGTAATCTTTTTGTTTCAAAGGGTATATGTCATCTAGTGTGACAAGGGTATATCACAGACGATTCTAAGATAGAACAGATCATCTGTGATGAGGACTCATCACAGACTATTCTAGCTTAGAACCATATGTGATGTTAATTTTCACCGACGGTTCAAAAATCGTCTGTGATAACCTATTATCATCACTGATATTTCGATACAGACGGTTTACAAAACCGTCTGTGATATAATTTGTGAACCGTCTGTTATGTACGGTTGTCCAATAATGATCCCCCAGTTGTTGGATCAAGCCAATATTTAGTCCAAGCCGTTAGATGCCATTTTTAATGTCATTCTCTGGTTGAAAGTCGGAACACGGCGAGTCGGAAGTTGCAGTTTGCATGTATGAGGTGAAAGCAAGGTTATCGGTATCACCCTCTGTATCATAGGATCTTACGGCAATACGATTCCTAGGATAGTGATCTGGCAAACACAAAAACGATCCTATCTAGGATCCTGATAATGAGAACCTTGGGTGAAAGTATTGCCAACGAGGACTGAAAAAAAGGAAGGGAGCATATGACAACAGACAGCCATGGGTGGATCTACAGTGTATCAGCGCAGGTTAAGTCCCTCTAATCCAACACATATGATATCTTTAGTATATAAACATATCATCATTTTAATACAGCTACAAGTACAAGTTCATAACGGTCAGACGTCCCTGGTGAACTTTTTTCCTTGATCCGTCTTAATTTGCAGAGGCGGTGTCCATGGGTTCCCTTTCTGTAGACTAGTTGTACCCAGATTTCCATATATATTATAAGTAACCTCAAATTAACGTCGCCCATTATATATTGCATATTTACAATCACAGATTCAATCGGATTATGCAAGCATGTACTATAAACCCTAATACGAGGGGAAAATATAGCTGGCTACCTAGGACACCTCCGTGGTCGTCGTGGACTAGTGGTAAGCCCACCGGCCCATGTATAGACTCGTGTCGTGTGCGATGCATGCACCGTACGTGCACGCCGGTATATAAGGCTGCCCGGCCGCCAACAACGCCGAGACCCCATTGCTGCTACGTGCGTAGACCAAGACTATTTCCCCGTCCCCCCATATGACGAACTCTTCCGCGACGTCCGCCGCCGGCGACGGCGACAGGCCATCGTCGTCGCAGACCGCGTCGTCCATCGTCGCCGAGGCCGTGTCCGGGTCGCACGTGCTCAAGATCGAGGGCTACTCCCGAACCAAGGGGCTCGGCAACGGCAAGTTCATCACATCCGGCACGTCCGACGTCGGAGGCCACCGCTGGCACCTCAAGTACTACCCCGACGGCAAGGACTCAGACAACGCGGGCTGGATATCCATCTACCTGAGTCTTCATGATCCTAAACCCAACGGCAAGGACGTCGAGGCGCAGTTCTGGGCCAGTTTACTCGACATGGATGGGAAACCGGTGCCATCGTACAGCAGAACCAGCAGCGAGATACGAGGCTTTAGTTTGAAAAGATGGTGGGGATACGACACATTCATCGAGAGGAAGGTCTTGGAAGAATCGGCATATCTCAGGGACGATTGCTTCAGCATCAGGTGCGATGTCACTGTCAGCAAGGAGATCCGCGTCCGCACGGAGGCCACCACCGCCACGCAGTTCGTCGTCGTGCCACCGTCCGACTTGCACCGGCACCTCCTCGATCTCCTGACGAGCCAACAGGGTGGAGACGTGGGCTTTGAGGTCGGCGGCGAGCTGTTCACGGCACACAGGTACATTCTCGCCGCTCGGTCAACGGTCTTCGCGGCGGAGCTCTTTGGGCCGATGAAGGAGAAGACCGCAGCTCGTGTACGGATCGACGACATGGAGGCAGGAGTGTTCAAGGCTATGCTACACTTCATCTACACCGACTCCATGCCGGAGATGGACGACGGCGACGACAAAATAGTGATGGCACAGCATCTGCTTGTTGCGGCGGACAGGTATAACCTAGAGAGGCTGAAGTTGATATGCGAGGAGAAGTTGTGCAACTACATCGACACAAGCACGGCAGCGACTACGTTAGCATTGGCTGAGCAGCATGGCTGTCGCGGGCTCAAAGATGCTTGCTTCAGTTTCATCAAGTCTCCTGGCAACCTCAGGAAGTTCATGGCGAGTGATGGCTTTGAGCATCTGACGAGAAGCTGCCCCTCTCTCCTCAAGGAGTTGGCTGCCAATCTTGCTGCCTAGCCTCTATGATGATTAATTGGTGAGCGAAATTAACTATATTTGTTTGGCGATTATCAACGGAATATAAATATGGCGCAAAGGTTGAGCTCGTTCTGTACTCAATTTTTCGTAAAACAACGACGTCTATGCGTATTAAAATTTAGACTACATTCTATAAATAAATAAATAAAATCATGCATGCAATCTGATTTGGGCACTAGAAACCATAGCAAGCATACAAAGCTAGACATATATAAATATTTGTGCTGGGAACTTGTAGTCGAATTTAAATGTTACCATGTTAAAGTGCAAGAAACATATCAATAAGTATTTTTAAAAATAATTTCGTATGTGTGCAATCTGCTAAGGCCGAGCAAACTATATATACCTGTACAGCATAGCTGCTAGCTAGTACGAGGTTGACATTTGACAAGCCATTCGAAGCTCGCTTGCAACCAAGTTTTCAGTTAAAAAAAATCGTAACACGCATAGACATGTCAGCTCCTTCAGCTTAAATGGTCTGAATAAACAACATTCCAAAGCACAGCTCAGGATTTGTTATCCCCTGGTATCAAAAAGAAAAGAAAAAGCTTTATTATCCCTGGCAAGCAAGTTGCGTTGATTTTCAACGTTCAAACTGATTACTATTCGACCATTGATCAAAACTCTGATACACCACGACTTCGATGAATCTATCAGGTTCTATTTTCTGCAAAATTCACTGAATATAAAGTTATGCTGCCAGCAGCAGAACATGGCTATATACCAGAGTAGATACGCTGATTGAGATTTCCGGGGGCAAAGACCAAAATTGTCAGATTAAGAATTGAATGATGATCATCATCCAGATACACTTGTCAGATTAAGAATTGAATGATGATCATCCAGATACACTCGCTTAACTGTAAAATGTGATATCACAGGAGCCATGCATCCAAAATGCAGGGTCTAATTACCTTATAAAAATCTCTAGACATGCGCGATAATATGACCATATCTCTGACTTTGATGAGTCCTGGGGCAAATGGCAAATGAAGAAGTCAGCAACTGATCAACGAGGGAGGTAGACAGTAGAGAGCCAGGGATTCTGAAAACAAGAGGTTAGGAAGACGTTGATTTTCCCCTACTGACCTACTCCTTTGAACCAATCAAACCAAAACTCTTCAGCGGCCAAACCTGAGATTGAATAGAGACTGTCAATAATCCCAACTCTCATGAAGGGTAATTTCATAGTGATAATATTGTACAAGGATGCCAGTCCCCATGTTGATGTGGTGGTATTTTGCTGATGCATTGAAAGATTGGTAGGAAAGCATGGTTGTTGAATCCTAAACCTTGGTTTGCCACCATAAACATCAAGAAGTAACAAATTCAAGCAAGATATGCTCCACAATCCACACTAATGAGTAAACATGTTTCAACTTCCAAGTCTGTACGCCTTCACTGGAAAAGACTCTTTCCCTTTTTGGCTCGCATTGGTTCAGACACTGCTACTGGGACCCTTCAGTCAGTGAGCGCGCACGGTAGAGAGAGAGAGAGAGTCACTGACGACCGGGACCCTCATGTCAGCGAGAGAAAACAGGGGGAGCTCGGGTTTGAGCTCGCCGCCGGCGAACCATCACCGGAGCGGCGGAATGGGTAGCTCTGTGATCACCAGTGGGCCACGGAGCATCGATTGGTGGTACTGATTCGGCCTGGGGTGCCCAGGAACATGGTCGCCGTTGAGCGCTTGCGGCGGCCACCACGGCTTGCCGGCGAAAAGCTTGTCTCCGGTGATCCAATGGCTCTGTCAAGCACTCGGCGAGCATCAGTGAAGCAAGGATACTTCGTTTCACCTGAGAGCGGAGACGAAAAGTGAGCGAGGATGGCTGCACACGGTTCGCCAGAGTTGGAGAAGACGGCGGACTGGGTGAACTGCGAGCAGAAAGAGATGAAATCAGAGCTTGGTTAGTGCACTAGGCTACACGGCGAAGCTTGCGGTGGACCCGATTCCATCGTTTATCTTCGGCTCGATTCGGTGGCTGGCTTCTCCCCCGTTTCTGGCTTCTCGGTGAGCAGCGGCAAGAAATGGAGAAGAAACCGTGGCTGTCTCAGTGAATGGCCGAGAGGGAAAAAGGGACTCACTTGCAACGCTGGGGCAATCTTTATAGTCGGTCGAGGTGGTCTGTAGAGCTTGGACGCGCGGCGATGATCGCTCAACTCGGCGCAAAAGGACGGCGAGCTGGCGGGGACATTTAATTGAAGAGGTATGGCGCGAGAGGCCCGAGGATTGACCGCGCTGAGATGAGATGAGGCTGACGCTCCAAAGGACCAGACGGCGAGGCGATTCACTGAATTGAGCTCGGCTGACTTTTGCGATTTGGGAGTCTTCGCCTCTCGGTCGGCCGAATAGAGAGGTGAGGGAGACAAGCCTGGCAAGTGGGATCCGGGACCACTGTCATAGGAGGTAGATATATAGATAACCAGGGTGTCATCACCCCGGTAAAGCGACGACAGCTTGAGCCACCCTCAGACCTGCACCGGCATCTCCTCCGCCTCCCAGCGGTGTTCATGGCGGAGATCTTCAGCATGGCGGAGGAGAAGGCCACGACCTACATACGGATCGACGGCATGGAAGCGAGCGTGTTAATTCGCAGCCATGATCCACTTCATCTACACTGACTCGCTGCCTAAGATCGACGACGGCGACACGACGGCTGAGCGATCTGAAGGCGGTCATGGCGAGTGATGGCTTTGAGCGAAATTAACTATATTTGTTTGGTGATTATCAATGGAATATGAATATGGCGCAAAGGTTGAGCCCGTTCTGTACTCAATTTTTCGTAAAACAACGACGTCTATGCGTATTAGAATTTAGACTACATTCCATAAATAAATAAAATCATGCATGCAATCTGATTTGGGCACTAGAAACCATAGCAAGCATACAAAGCTAGACATATATAAATCTTTGTGATGGGAACTTGTAGTCGAATTTATATGTTACCATGTTTAAGTGCAAGAAACATATCAGTAAGTATTTTTTTTAAATAATTTCATATGTGTGAAATCTGCTAAGGCCGAGCAAATTATATATACATGTACGAGGTTGACAAGCCATTCGAAGCTCGCTTGCAACCAAGTTTTCAGTTAAAAAAAAATCGTAACACGCATAGACATGTCAGCTCCTTCAGCTTAAATGGTCTGAATAAACAACATTCCAAAGCACGGCTCAGGATTTATTATCCCCTGGTATCAAAAAGAAAAGAAAAAGCTTTATTATCCCTGGCAAGCAAGTTGCGTTGATTTTCAATGTTCAAACTGATTACTATTCGACCATTGATCAAAACTCTGATACACCACGACTTCGATGAATCTATCAGGTTCTATTTTCTGCAAAATTCACTGTGCTGCCAGCAGCAGAACATGGCTATATACCAGAGTAGATATGCTGATTGAGATTTCCGGGGGCAAAGACCAAAATTGTCAGATTAAGAATTGAATGATGATCATCCAGATACACTCGCTTAACTGTAAAATGTGATATCACAGGAGCCATGCATCCAAAATGCAGGGTCTAATTACCTTATAAAAATCTCTAGAAATGCGCGATAATATGACCATATCTCTGACTTTGATGAGTCCTGGGGCAAATGGCAAATGAAGAAGTCAGCAACTGAACGAGGGAGGTAGAGACTAGAGAGCCACGGATTCTGAAAACAAGAGGTTAGGAAGACGTTGATTTACCTCTATTGACCTACTCCTTTGAACCAATCAAACCAAAACTCTTCAGCGGCCAAACCTGAGATTGGATAGAGACTGTCAATAATCCCAACTCTCATGAAGGGTAATTTCATAGTGATAATATTCTACAAGGATGCCAGTCCCCATGCTGATGTGGTGGTATTTGGCTGATGCATTAAAAGATTGGTAGGAAAGCATGGTTGTTGAATCCTAAACCTTGTTTTGCCACCATAAACATCAAGATTTAACAAATTCAAGCAAGATATGCTCCACAATCCACACTAATGAGTAAACATGTTTCAACTTCCAAGTCTGTACATCGAATTTCATAATTTATGAGCTTTGAAACAGGAAAAAAAGAAGATGATATTGCCTGTATGCATTGATATCGAGGGTACAAACATGATCTATAGACAAGGCAGCAGCTACGATTATCATTGCTACCCAAATGAATTCTTTTTCCAGTTCAAAACAATGCCATTTTTTACCTCTATTCTCATCCTGGTAATGGGGACTCTGCTAATTACTACTGTTCAACTTAGAGCAAGTCTAATAAAGAATTAAAGACACTGGATGCCCTGGTCTCTAAAAAATCTCAGCTATTTTTGGGCAACTCAACAAGTACCTTTTAGCACAAAATCTCTCCTGGTATATTAAGGGCCAATACTGCGGCCCCCCACCCCCCAACACACACACAAGTAGCCCAAAGGAGAAATTCTTCAGGGCCTGATCACTAGTCCAACCGGGGCCCACCACTGATGACTTCTTCAGGCAATCTAGATTCTAGATATCCAAACCTTGTATACTTCAGTGGGCCAAATATGGGCGCTTACCCTGAGGCATCCTAGATGCATATTACTCAATTACCCAACAGCTTACTATATTGAACCTATACCGATAATATCTATAATTATGCTCTAATACATATCAGCACAACGTGTTAGCTCCAGATGGTAATATTAGACAAAGTTGTTCAGTTGTCCCATATTGTGAGAACTAAGCACTTGAAATTCAATGTTGACCAAAAGTTTATACCACATATCCACAGCATACAGTAAAGCTACCGCTATCATTTTCCATTTTAGTTTAGAACAACCGCTAGTTGCTGATATCAAAACTCATGAAACAATGGAAACACAGGTTGACCACTAGTTAGATGTTGAGTTTTCAGCGGCACACTTAAATCATATACTTTGTACGGCTCCAGAGCTTCCATTGACGAAGCAAAATAGAGAAGAACTGAACTTACCCGACAAAAGATCTTCCCTGTAATAAGACCATAAGGTACAGGACCAAATTTCCTTGAATCCCTCGAAGCATAAATATTATCTCCCTGCACCCAAACATGACCTTGTGGTACCTACAATTATACATCACCCAAAGTAAGAGCATGAAGTGATGGCACATTTTCTAAAGAACATAGTCATAAAAAAAAGAATACAAAACCAAACAAAGCATGGGACTCGTCAGGTTTCAAAATTGCACCTAGGAGTCCACTGAAACCACAACGAACATAAATAGCAATGAGTTTCAGTCTTTAGGAGAGGAATATCACTTTAGATAGTTTTTTATCAGCCAAAACTCAACGAGCTAAAATTGTGCTTGAAACATAAGAGCTACATCTTCTGATAGAGGTCATAGTGCTGGCGTCTTAACAGCATGAAAGTCTGGCCATCCATTCCTAACTCATCAGGTGATCATATCAACAGTGATTGTCATTTAGGACTAGTAGCAGTGCAACACCATATCTCATACCGAGCCAATACAAAAGGTGCTCATAAACTAGGAAATATGAGTCACCGGAGTCATATCTAGAGGAATGAGTACAACAAACCATGATGGTTCAGCACTATGTTTTCCTAAGCTCACATAAAGCATAAAAAGTGGAGTGCGCAGAGAAATTTATCTCTCATGTACTTAAAATCACAAACGTGCCACAGCTTAAGCAATCGATGCATATGTGACAGTGATATTTGTGCAAGTCAGCTCACCGAAATGTAGTAGACTAGTACTGTCTGAAACCTTGTCAAAAAAAATCTAAAATTCTCTAAATCGCAAATAAACCTGGCAAATTCAGTTACCGTCACTCACAACCCAATTAAGCACTAAATTGTCACCATAGAAAAGAAAACTGTAAACAGTGATCGGTTAATCACCCGACTACAGTTGAAATGTTAAGCATCTGGAATCCCATCCTCTAGCGTTAGTGCACTAGACCACACACGACCAAATCCCAATTTTTACAGCACCAATAGCATCAAATTCAAACCCAAGCAAATTATTGAAACGAGGATCGTACTAACATCAAACATTCGAACCCAGAATTTTTTTCCCCCTTGGATCCTGCTACAGTGCTGCTACTCACCACGACCGTCTTGGTGGCGTCGCTGTTGCCCGGGTCGACGAGGTAGGTGACGGCGTCGCCCTCCATCCCGAGGACGCGCTTGGTGACCATCTTGCGCGGGTTCTCCGGCGAGATCAGGAGCACGACGTCCCCGGGCGCCACCCGCCCAAACCGCGCGCTCACCCTGTCGACCGCCACCACGTCGCCCGCCAGGCTCATTGCCGGCAGCATGCTCACGCCCCGCACCTGCGGCAAGGAACAGCGACAAAGCTTCACCGCAGCGCGCGACACAGACAGCTAAACTACCCGAGCCGAGAGGTAGAGAGAGAGAGAGAGAGAGGCGTACCAGGGCGATGGAGCAGACGTGGGTGTGGACGACGTGGACAGCGCATAAGGTCTGCGCGACAAGGAAAGCGCGGGAGAAAGCGTCCCCGGCGATCCCGCGCCACGGGATGCCGGCGAGGCGCCGCGCGAAGCCGGACATAGCGGCGGCGGCGAGGAGAGGAAAGCTCACGACTCGGCGAGTGTTCCGGGAGCGCGAGTAGTAGGCCTGGACGACCACCGTCTCTACGTTGGGCTTAAAATCTGATGGGCCGGAACACAAGCTGCGCTCACAGCCAGCCGAAAGCACGTTGCTACGATGGCAGGGGCGGAGCCCGGCAGCAAGCAGTGCGCTCTGGCCGCATCAGGTACCCTGAATTAACCCGGTCCGTTAATGTGAAATCCTACATAATCTATATAGAGTAGCAGTGAGATTAGTCCTATATTCTTTCATATAAAGTGAGTTATAGTAGCAATGAAGATAGCAGTATTGTCGTATGTTCGAAAACAGGACACGAGAGTATTGGTGGACGCCGGCAGTCTTACAGGCCGCCGTCCGAGAGAGAGTAGGCACATGAATTTATATAGGTTCGAACGCTAAGCAAACGTCCTACTCCTGTCAGTGTGTTCCCCGAAGGGAGTAGAGAGGGGACTCTTGGTCCGGCTTCAGGATATACCAGCCAGTGACTTGTATTCAGTGAGTATCTAGGTTACAAGTATGAGGTACAAGCGGGTTTTTATATGCGCCTAACCTACTACACAAAGTACCATTCTACCTCTACTGGTGCAGCTCAAGTGGAGGCATCTTGGTCTTTCCCGCGATGTGGTAGTGGATCCCATGTTATCGTCCCGTAAGAGTAGGCCTCTAACTCCGAAGCCCCACAGGGGACTTGAGGACCCTACTCGGCAGTTGGTTCCAGGTGGTCCAAAGGTGCCCACCCATCTCCATGGGCGTCTGGGGGTGCCCTCGTAGACCGGGGTGTCTTGCCAAGTGTCCTGCGGTCAGGGCACGGGGTGAGACCCCCGGATCCCTCCTCTAGAAAGCCTGCAGGAGTACGAGGGAGCCTCCTGGAGTATGCCCGTGGGAGTATGAGGGAGTCTCCTGAAGCACACCCATGGGGATAGGAGGGAGCCTCCCATAGCACGCCTGCGGGAGTATAAAGGAGCCTCCTACAGCATGCCCGCGAGGGTACGAGGGAGTCTCCCGTGGCACGCTCGTGGAAGTATGAGAAAGCCTCCTAAAGCATACCCGTGGGGGTAGGAGACAGCCTCCCGTGGCACGTCAGCAGGGGTATGAGAGAGCCTCTTAGAGCACTGCCGCAGGGGAATGAGGGAGCCTCCTGCAAGACATGGGGAGACCTTCCCTCAGCACCCTCTGGAGAGTCTTCAAGACATGGGGTGTCTCTTGTGACGCATTAATAAAAGGTGGTGTCGTTCTCCAACAAATGTCATGGGTTATATATTCCCCAGCCTGAAGTTTGTTACGGACGGAACCTATAACTGTAAATGAGGAGTAAAACGAAATTTAAAAACGACAATGTTTGTGACGTCAATAGTACTAAACAGTAAATTCTGAAATTCATTTCCACCCTTAGATCTTCTGTACTTTTTCACCATGACTACAGAATCGTCAGATCTTCATTAAGAGAACTCAGCAATCCATTTAATCCATTGCCGCCTTCTACTTTGTGCAACCATCTTCACGAGTCTGAAGTTTGCTGAACCTGAACTCATTTCGCTTGAAGACTGAGCTTGACACATGGTTCGGTAGGAACAGGGGACAAAACAAGTAGCATGGCACTGCAAACAATTTAGTTAGTGCTTTCTTTTTTTCACTGCTGGAATATTTCTCCGAAATTTAGTTAGTATATTTTTTTTATTGCAGAGCTCAAATTATTGTTGAATGTTTGTAAGTTCTTCAACGTTCTTTCAAAAAAGTAGGGTTACCGCTTTATATCAATCAGAAGAAATAATTTACGGCCACCCACTACTCTACTGCTACTGAACTTACTGTTCAAAGATTTCTGCAAATTAGTTTTTACAAGACCATAGAAACACTGTCATTTATATTACTTGAAAAGTCAGATTCATGATGTATGTAAAAACCTGGAGATTATAGGAACTTTCTTCCGGATGTTCTCCAGGGGACAATGCAGTATGCATTCTTGAACTAGATGCTTCACCAAAGTTTTCTGTACATGGTGACATTTTATCTAGGAAATAGTAGTCACATTATTCAATACATATCCATCTCACGATATTGCCAATATTCATTCAATTTCATCGCAACGTCACAAATGATAGCCATGAATGCCAAGTCATCATTAGAATATAGAAGAGAACCAAATAACTCTCATAGGCATTACAAGGATATGGACAATGTAAAAATGATTGATGAACTCGGCAAACGCTAAACCGCATCTACATCACAGTTGTTAGACATGGAGGGTCTTAATTTTCTTCTCACACCTGTAGTTACAAAGTAATCATATGGTGGTAATGGAGATCTCCATGTGACCTCGAACTTAATTCCTGGAGGAATCGCTATATAATCTGATCTTAATATATCATGAGTAGTTAATTCTGGCTGCTTCCCATGGATAACATGTCTTTTGCTTTTCCTTGATATGCTGCAGTAAGGGCTTGTTATCACCCAAATGCTTTTAGCTATATTTTTTTTGGGTGAGGATGTTGGGTACTTGCAGAGAGTAATATAGTTCCTTTTAGAAAGCTCCGAAGCACTTCTCAGTGCGTGAGACCAGAACTGAAAGTTCATATTAGCTCTAAGCTCATGACCAAATGTATGAGCAGCGATGAAACATCCTTTGAACATCTTTGCTATCTCCATTGCTATGGTTACCAATTTAGGATGCTCTTCTGCATTTGTGCTTCCAAAGGACAATACTTTAAAAAAGTACCAGTATGCCTCCTCAGAAATACGCTTAAGCCTCAAATAATCTGCCGTTTCTAACTGTGCTACCTCATCAATTGCACTAATCAGTATGATCTTACTCCCTTCTGACATACAGTTGCATGCATATAAGTAGAACCTTCTCCATGTATCCTTATCGACATCAGAAGTAATTTCAATTACCACCAAAGATTTACATGAGATAAAATTTTGCTTTTCCATCAGCACAGTGACTCCTCCTGTGATTAACTCTCCACTTTCTAAATCATTACCATCTAAATTGACAATAAAAGAGAAGTGATTCTTCACCCTCTCATCACTACAGACGTTCTCCACTAGAGTTCTCTTTCCTACCCGAGGTCCACCGATGATTGGTAGAATGTCCACTTTTGTAGTATTGTACGTGAGTTTTGATTGGAGCAAAAAGTTGATGATTTGTTGTTTTTCTAAATGTCGACCAAATATACAGTTGTCTACATAAAGGTATGCACTAAAAGGTTGTCGAAACCTACGAGGGTAGTGCCCCAGAAATGTGTTGAACTCGTGCAAATCTGCAAAAATGGCTTCTAAGTTTGCTAGGACAGCAATTAACCTATATACATCACTATCGCCAAATACTAGTACTTTGGTCTTATGTGCAATCATGCGTAGGCGTTTTGCTGGATTAACTTGGGAGTATGTGAAGGTTTGTTGCACCTCATCAGACATATCCTCCTTTATGCTCTGACACTGGAAGTTGTCAAGTTCATAGCAGCCTTGGTATATGCCATCGAGGAACTTCTCTAGTTGTAGTAGCATCCGCTGGTTTGTGATGTGGCGTACCTCAGCTTCTTCAATAGTTGCATGGACCTTGAGCAGTACTTGTTGGAGCCTTCTTAGCTTCTGCTCAACACATGTCTGCTTTTTGTTTGTGTCAACTAAGTGGAAGATCAATCTGGTTACAAGGCAAGCTACAACTCTGGGCAGAAACCTGTCCATGTGTGGGAAACTAATTTTGGTTCTGATTTCTGAAGGGAACAACAGGTTAGATGCACTTAGTTATAGTTTACTGAGCATATCGTAAATGGCTTTGTCTTTCTATGGTTTCGTTGGGCAAGTATCTATCTATCTACAAATGTGAGTTTGCTAACAAAGTTAGCTGGCTGAGAAGGGAAGAAGGTATTAAACCAGAATTTGTAAACTACAATAACGTGTTTGGACTCTAATATCTGGACAGAGTTGAAGATGTCTAGGTGACAACGAAGAGAAACCACCTGACAAAGGCCGGCCGGTTGAGCAGGAGTCCAATACGTGATTGTAGATACATGGAGTTCTAAAAATGGGTGGTATAAGCAAAACATGATTCTAAATTGTATAAATGGACATTGAAATACATATCAGAACATTTAGTCTCGCAAGTCTACAGAGTAGTTCGACAACAATATTGTCCTAATCCTCAAGGCAATGCACCGACGGTCCTCGTCAGATGGCCAAGGCATTTGCTACCATAAACGTAACCCATAAGCATATGTTTAATCATCCTTTTGGACCTCCTTGCTCACACAATCTAAAAGCGGCAATAAGTAGTACGGTGACCACAAAGACAAAATAACAGTCAAGAAGAATCCAATAGGCAAAAGCACAACTTTCAATTATCCTCTCTGCATAAGATAGTACCAACACATCTTTTTTATATACTAATTGGAGGCTCTTATAGAAGCTCCCACGTTAAAAATGCTAGAAATTCTCACATTAATCTAAAAAAAAGAAAAATTGCTAGAAAATTTGTAGGATCGATATATATTAAACTAGCAATCAGAGGGAGGTGAATGATTGCGCGGAAGCTAGAATCAAAATTTTGATGATTTTTGAAACACCCTAATTCGAACTCAAATTGTGTGATTCGGATTCGACAAAAACAAAATGATATACGTTCACTAAAACAGTAATTATTGAAGATCCCACTATTAGATTGATGTGAAATTTTAACCGTAAAAACTAGATTCAATTTGGAAGCTAACCCAATAAGAATCAGCTCGATCGGATCTACGGATCTAGAGTTATGACCTTCGCAAGATGACTGTAACAAATAATGACGAAAATTGATCTAACCCTAATTGCGAGATTAAGCACGATTTATGAGGAATTAACGGATCAAACTTTTCAGATCAATCACTTAATGCCCTAGACAGATTTTGAATGGATCAAATCAAAATTATTACGATGAAACTATGAATCAATCTAAAAAGGAAACAGGCATGTAAACGAAGAGCGAAAACGAAGAACGAGATTACTAACACATCAACTTGTAAATCTTAATCTTTATTGTCAAGATGTGTTCACAAGATGCCTCAGAACATCCTCAAATAATCCGATTTTACATGCAAATCTTCTACTCGCCGCTCGCCAGGACGTCCGGTCACCAAACGCAAGCAACAAAAAAACCGAAACACCCGCCGGCCGCCTGCGCTAGAAAGTCAAAACGCCAGCCACTAGTCGCTTGAAGACCCTGCACTAAAAACTTCTAGTCGCCAGAAACTTCATACGTGCAACGATCTCTTTTGTTGATCAGCCGCAAGGAACAAAAGCGAGGAGCTCAACTTCTAGTCAGCATGCATGCGCCACTTTATTACTAGTCGCCAAAATCATGCATGCATGCGCCGCCGGCCGAACAACACTCCAGCCGCCGGAACAATCCCTTATATACAACTCAAAACCTTAACTTTTTATCTCTAATTAAATACATGTATACATATCCACCTGACTCAATAACACATAGCCCAATATATGCATACAATCCAAAATTCACACATACACACGTACGGCCCGCCTGTCGCACTCACGTGACTAATCAGCCTCCATGTGCACTGTTCTCTAGCCCGAACGTCCCGCATGACATCCTTGACCATCAAGACCTCGATTCCTCTCTAAACCTAGTCCCGAACCTCAGTTCCTCTATGAATTTAGTTCCGGTCCCGTCATCGACCACGTTCGCCCTCAAGCAACACCTGCACATGAACAAACACGAAAACAGTGTACGAGCACAAGTCCACGACTTGACTCAAGGCTCAGTCCATTCAACCACTCACACAAGCACATTGCATCAAGCAAAACCATTATCATGCTATCACAAGCATATCAAGTAATCATTTGAAATAGTATATGCACAAGCACCAAAGTGCCATGATCACAACCACTTTGCAATGCCAATTTCATCATTAAGCTAATTTTTCAGCATATGATTTCACAATCTCCCCCTTGATGAAAACATTGGCAACACCATTTAAAACTGAACATTAACATTCACCTCACAAGAAAAGTTTTAAGAAAATTTATTTTAAAACCAAAAAACAAAGTGAAAAATTTCCCTCTAAAAAGAAGAAATGTGTGTGTGAATGTGCAATATGTGTCCAAAAAATCCCACATTATTCTAAAAATAATTTATATACTAATTGGAGACCCTCATAGAAACTCCTACGTTAATCAGAAAATGCTAGAAATTCCCACGTTAATTTAAAAAAAAAGAAAAATTGCTAGAAAATCCCACATTATTCTAAAAAGTAAGAGAAAATCTTGGTTGTTCAATCTCCTTAATCAATTTCGTCGATGGCTTAGATCTATTTATAAGAGATATATGATAAATCAGAGGAGTACCATATGGAAGGGAAGCTTTGCTTTCCTTATCTACTCGTCATCTTTAAGCACCTAATAAAGGAGCAATGACCTGGAAATAGAATGGAAGACGAGAAAATATTGTTGTATGTGTTATGGATTAGTTCTATTTAATTTATAGAAATTGCTAGTCGTGCATGCGCACAAGTTGATAATTAGTAACACTAATTTGCATGCAATCTACTATAATTTGAAAAGAGCACATCAGTTATTTTACTCCTAGTTTCAAAAAAAAAGTATTTTTTCCTCATAGAGCTCACCAAGTCTTAATAGTTGCACAAATGTACCAAACACAACATGCAGCATTGAAATCGACGGCGGCATGTACAGACTCTAGTAATCCAGTTGCTTCTGTTTCGTCTCAAAGGAAGAGGGGGGCGAGGGAGGAGGAAGTTTGAGATGGAGAGCAAAGATGGGACATCATTGAAATCGACGGCGGCATGTAGGGGTGGCAATTGTACCCGCGGGTTTTGCATCCTATCGGGTCGGGTTTGGGTTTTAATTTTTACCCGCGAGTTCTTCGGGTCGGGTTTGGGTTTTAATTTTTACCCGCGGGTTCTTCGGGTCGGGGTCGGGTTTTAATTTTCATCCGCGGGTACCCATCGGGTAACCGAAATACCGCATATACCCATCGGGTACCCGTCGGGTTCCGGGTACCCGTCGGGTTTGACTCGGGTTTTTGGGTTCGGGTTTCTTGTCGGATCGGATTTTGCAAAATCCACACCCGACCCAACCTATTGCCACCCGTATTACACAAACCCATCGGATTTCAGGTACCCGCCAGGTTCGGGTTCGGGTATAGGTTTTTACCCGATATGGTATTCGGGTTCGGGTCGAGTATTTCAATTCGGTTTTCGGGTCGGATCGGGTTTTGTAAAACCCGCACCCGACCCGACTCGTTGCCATCTCTAGCGGCATGCAACCTCAGCTACACCATCGTTCCGTCGGAGGCACGCTAGAGATGCTTAATGACTTGTGTCGGGACGTCCGAAATTTTCGGATACACTGCAACATTTTTTTTATACGTGTACAATATTTTTTACCAACGCGTGCAATATTTTCCTTCGACAAACAGTGAAATTTACTACAGTAAACGGATGTTGCATGCGTCGGAAAAAAATGTTGCACGTATAGAAAAAAATGTTGCCAGAGGCGTCCGGTTGGATGAACAGCGATCGGACATCCGAGCGCTAGTATCTCCCCTAGAGATGAGGTGAGTTTGCTTGTTTCAACACTGTTCAATCACAAGCAGCTGTCATCTGATCAAACTCTTTATCTCTTCCGCAAGGTAATGCAATAAGAGAAATTTTACAGTGGATAACATAGGTAGTAAGTAGTGGTAGTAGACATCAAATATAACCGTCAATTCCTTAAGGGTATTTTTAGAATTTTTCTATCCATTCATCAGGGGTATTTTAGACTTTTCCTAATTTATTCACAGTTTTGGATTCGTTGAATACCTGGTGATCTTCAGAGGCCTCTTATCCATTCATTCGCAATCATCAGGATCACAAGATGTGATTTACCGTAGAGGACAAATAGCATAACAGAATTTTTTACTGTTTTACCTCTCTCTGAATTTTACTACCAATACTACAAGTGGTAGTATGACTAGATATAAATTGATTTCAACTATTAGATTTAAAGGAATAAACGGCTTATATTGATTTTAATCTATTGTAAAAGAGCTCTGCAATTAACTTCTTGATCGTCTACCAGTAGGGTGTCGTACGTTGCAATATAATATCAAAATAAGGTGTGCATAAAGCATATGATTGTATGTATCATAAATAATGCAAAGTGCTCAGATGTCATTACTTCATTAAAACCAACCACAGGCACTAAGGCTGCCAGAAGTGTTCCAAATATAACCTGCAAAATGATTATTTGATCAAATAAAGTCATTTTCCAGACAAATAGTACTGCCCATGTTAAATTATGGAAAGAAGAGCATCTAGGCTATAATCATGCATTTAGGCTAATAGCTAGAATAAATAATTGTACATGTTCCAGTGGAGCAAAATTTATCTCGAACAGTCCAATAGAATATTGGAAGGAACTATATCCGATCAGCGACTGTGCACGCTGTTGATGTTGGCTCTCTTTCAACTTCTCCTTTGGTGAGGGCTTGTCACCGGTCAATGTGCCCTTCCAACAATCTGCTTGGGAGGGTGAAAACTGACCCAGCTTTTGGTACAACTTAAGGGCGGACCTACCGTTGACGGGTCGGGATCCGGTGACATCGACGTTCCCGTATTAGCTTTTTATACTCCCCGCTAAATACAGTCAGCAATGACCCCAACGATCAATTTTCCTAAATCCGCCCCTGGTACAACTGCGAGTTTCAAAATAAGCTACTTAGATAACGATCCAATCGAGTATGAAGTTATTGATAGAAATCAAAACTGCGTATTGCGCAGTTTGCTTGATCAGGATCAAAAAGCTCAGATCAAATCCAGCCGACACTGAGCTACAGAAATCAAACCAGTAAATGCCGCATAGGATTCGAGTCCATCGTCGCCACGCAGTGACGCAGGGCACGTTGTGTTAGCCATGAACAGAACCATACGTTGCAGAAAATGGAATAGAAACAAACGGAGATGGTGTCAACTAATCCAACCACACGACGTAAAATATTAACGGTGAGCGCAATGTCGGAGTTGCTGTGAAGTTCAGGCAACAACAATCCTGTTCATGCTAGTGGCTGATGAATAATCGCCCCGGTAGAACGTTGTCCTTCGTTTCTTAGAACGTCCGCGTCCGACGTCAAAGGGGCCCTTCTCAAGGCTACTCCCAGTGTAGTCTGCCTTCAAGAAACCAAGCTTCCATCACCCAACATCAGTGGCGAACGCAGGGGGGGTGCGCGAGGGGGCTAGCGCACCCCCTCTGTCCATGGCACCCTTAGTAAATTATATCACAATAAATTTTTATTTGTCAGATATTTTTGTCTTTAGGCTACACAAATTTGTAAATGCAATGAAACTTTTCAGAAATATGCATCAATTCAATGCAAAAGTCATTTTATTTTGCCTAACTCATCAATTCAATACAAAAGTCATTTTATTTTACCTAGCTCATTTCTATGCCTAGCACCCCCTCTATTTTTCTCCTGCGTACGCCACTGCCCAACATCCTGTTCCTTCCTCGTGGCAACCTTTGTTCTCCCTTTTAACAAAGCCATGGCATATTTGTCCCCCTTACGCATGTTTTTTTTCCTCTTAAAAGATAGCCCTCATCTGATATCATTTGCAGGTTTAGCCTCCTCTTTAACCGCGGCAGGCGTCATAAGAGCTCGGCAGGTTGCATACATCTCAACAGCCTGCCTGACTGTGGCTGCAACGGCTGGCCTACTACGACAACAAAGTTGCCGAGCACTCTCGGCTCGGCAGGCACGTACCGAGGAACGACTGCTCAGAAGGTTTCTGCCGAGGGGTAGCTGCTCGATAGGTTGCAATTTCAGTGATTAATTAGCGATTAGTCAATTGAGTGATTAACTAACAATTTAATTAAGTGATTAATTAAGTAAGTGTGGTTAATTAGTGAATTGGATCGGCAATTTCCTACCGAGGAAGGGGAGCTCGGCAGAAACCTACCACTGTCCCACGGCGCAGCAGGCCAATGGACCCCACCCTGCTGTGCTGGCCGCCCGATCTACCAAGGTGTGTGCCGCTATGCATTGCTCGTGGTTTGCCGTGGTACCGGAATGCGACAAACGACACATGCCGTGGTCAAGGAGAGTGACAAATCTTAAATGATTTCAGAGGGAGCTATAGTCGGAGAAAAAACATGCACAAGGGGCCATACATGCCATGGTTTCCCATTTTACTGCTGTTCTCGCATCTCGAGTGTCTGATCTTTCTCAGTATGATCTGCGGAGACTTGAACCTCGTTCGTTCCCCCTCGGAGAGCTCAAATGAAAATCTTGATTCACCTGAAGCCAACCTCTTCAACGACATCATTCATGACCTCCAAATTCAGGAAATTCCCCTCCTAGATGGCTTGTACACTTGGACCAACAATCAGAAAAGATCTCATTTTGGTTGAGCTTAGACCAGGCCCTTGTGTCATCATCTTAATCTTGTAACATTAACTATCTTCAATTTCTGATACAACGCTAATTTGTTGAGGTAGATGGCCTCAACTACGATTTACTCAACTTTTACTCAACAAAGAACGGCGAACGTACCTTCTCAACATCATGGACTTATCTTCGACGGACTTAATTCATAACGATGAATATATCTCCTCAACATCCCAAACTCATCTACAGCGATATCTCGTAGACACAACTAACACGAAAATACGTACCATTGGCTGCCTTTTTGACAAGACACATAGATGGCCACCAATATTATCTTGTCATACTAGTTGTCGACGACGCTTATCAATAGCAAGTATTGGAGAGACACACCTCCTTCATCCTTTTCTACCACATTTGTTGCTAACTTTTTATTACCAGTGATACGACTTGTCAGTGATACTAGCTTTAACTACCTCAACTTTTCTTGCAATGATGAGTTTCACATCATCATTATCACCTCTATACCATTGATGAGAAAACTAATTGTACAATCTTGATTCACCTGAAGCCAACCTCTTCAACGACATCATTCATGACCTCCAAATTCAGGAAATTCCCCTCCTAGATGGCTTGTACACTTGGACCAACAATCAGAAAAGATCTCATTTTGGTTGAGCTTAGACCAGGCCCTTGTGTGTTAGATAAACGATGCGCAAAACAAATAAAGAAGATCAAATCAAAAAGAATAAGAGATATAAGTTTAACATAGAAAACCCTTACATAAAAAACCATCGGCGTAGACCGGCAAATCTTCACTATTTTTTGGAGAGTTACAAACGCAGGGAAAAAATCGTCCCGTGCGGCTTACAAGAAAGTATATATAGATGATGGCGAACTGGGTCAAACTCGGAATCAATCCATAACGATCCATACCGTTATACTCCGACAGAAGTTAGCCTTCTATCTGAGTTTGAATCATAAATTAACATTGCGCACACCGGGTAGAGCTCTGTTTTTCCTGATTCGACCTTGACCTCCTTGTAGCGGATGTCCTCCAGCAGCTCATCCTCCAAGCCTCTCATCAAGGAGACCTCGAGCACCCGTTCGTCTCCGTTCGCCCCTGCCCTGTTCTGCGGTATGCTGACGACACTCCCATCATTCTCCATGCCGACCGTCAACAAATCTCCCGGCTCAAAAACACTCTCCATAGCTTCTCTGCTGCCACTGGCCTCCACACAAACTTCACAGAGCTACCTTCGTTCCCATGCACTTCCGCTACCAGGACAGAGCTCCGTCTTGCCGCAGCCAAACTGCGAGGCCAGGTACCGGACAGGAGGTCCGGTCGCGATGAACGGCTCTACACCGCTAGAGTGACATACGGGCTGGCGTTTCAGCAGGATCCTCATCGTTGGTTTTAGTCCAAATCAGTACGTACGTAACAAGCACAACAACTCACAAACATAAGTATTTTAACGGTATGACACAACTAGCATTTTATTATTACTAGATTAATGCCCGTGCGTTGCTACGAAAAATAAAATTGGTAACGAAATATAAAGGTCAATCAATAAAAGAAAATTGTGCTACAAGATCAAACATCTATTTCTCCCGATTACAAAAGTTTTTATAGTTTCTTCTCCGGTATGAATTAAAACCAAATATATTGTACGTAGCAATATATATTACCAATCTCAAAAATCAATCAATCATTTTTATCCCTTTTTGCAATTTATATTACTAGCTCGCGTTCCTTTTCCTCTCACTATACCCGCAGCGCGCGCTCCTCGGTGCCGTCGACCTCGTCTTCCTCATCGCCTCGCTCGTCCTCGTCATCCACAGCCTTCGCAAAGGCGGGGGCTTCCCCCGAGCACGAGGCGCTGCTGCTAAAGCCACCGCCATTCCGGACCATTGGCCGCTACGCGGTCGCGCTCGGGGCGTCCGCCATTCTCCTCGCGCTCGCGTTCTTCCTCCTGCCTCACACGCCATGGCGCGCTGTAAAGTCCGCCTTCCTCGCCACCCACTTCGTCGCGCACGCCATGGCCGCATGATCAGTCGTCTCGGAGAAAGGGGCCACCACCGCCACCCAGTCTTTACACCTCCGCATCTTCTGGATCGCTACCGCCCTTGGCGCTGCGCTCTTCTCCGCTTCGGCGGTGGTCCACTGCGCCGACGGTTCGCTGCTCTTCCCAGATGACCCTCTCGCCTTTGCCAGCCTACTCGTCTCCATGCCTCTGGCGTACCTAGCCATCACTGGCTTCACCGGCCATGACGCCGGAACCCATGAAGGTGAACCAAAACACAGCCGAGGCGCCGCCGCCCGCGCCGCTTGCCTCGCGTCGTTCCTCTCTCTCACAAGATTCAGCTAAATCAACCCGTTTATCTCCAAGGGGTATGCCAATGACTCTTACCGCGACGACATCCCACCGGTGTCGCCAGGCAACCACGCCGAAGCGTCGTATGCTTTGTTCACGTCCAACTGGCCGGCAATGAGGTCACGGCACTTGGTGGGAGTCGCACTCTGGCTGTCCTTCTAGTCGCAGTTACTACTGACCGCGGCGCTCAGCCTCCTGCGCCTCGCGGCCATGTACGTCGATCCGTCACTTATTGATTAGTTCGTCGAGTTCATTCGCAGCGACGACACGATATGGAGATCTTGAATGAATTCCGTTGATTGATTCTATTTTCTTGCTCTGCTATTTTTCTAATGCTTGCTTATAAACCTAGGACTAGTTAGGAATTTATACTATTAACCTACAGGTCTAAAAATCAGACATATTCAAGTAACCGAACGAGAATAAAGCTCATTTCCTTATTTCATTCATACTCCTCTCTTTACAAAATTAGCTCTAAGATTCATCATCTTAATCTTGTAACATTAACTATCTTCAATTTCTGACACAACTCTAATTTGTTGAGGTAAATAGTATCAACTACGATTTACCTAACTTTTACTCGACAAAGGACGGTGAACGTATCTTCTCAACATTATGAACTCATCTTCGACGAACGTAACTCATGACGACAAATGTATCTCGTCAACATCCCAAACTCATCTACCATGGTATCTCATGGACACAACTAACACGAAAATACGTACCATTGGCTGCCTTTTGACAAGACACATAGATGGCCACCAATATTATCTTGTCATACTAGTTGTCGTATAGCTCCGCTTATCAATAGCAAGTATGGAGAGACACACCTCCTTCATCCTTTTCTACCACATTTGTTGCTAACTTTTTATTACCAGTGATACGACTTGTCAGTGATACTAGCTTTAACTACCTCAACTTTTCTTGCAATGATGAGTTTCACATCATCATTATCACCTCTATACCATTGATGAGAAAACTAATTGTACATCATATCCTCAAGATGATTCGTGACACAACTTTGATGGCACGGAGACTCAAACTAGAGCTTTAAACACTTAAGCACTTGGACACACACTCATAAGTACTCATGAATATATGGGATATTAACACAATGACCTAAATACACACATACAGGTATGCTACACATTGTGTATAATGTGTACCTCACGACAGCTCGCTACCTTGCCATCTTATCATTGTGGAGTCGCATGCACCACCGCATCTACTCTTAATGCATTGTCGGATCCCACTCAACACTGAATCACTCAGTGACGATAGCCTGCTCCAAGGCGCAGTAGTGGTGGCCTCTCCTGGGTCAAAGCGTAACACCAAAATGTAAACCCTTGCTCTAATATCGATTGTTGGTTTTAACTTGGATCAGTGGGCACGCACAATGGCAAAAATTCAAGCACAAAAACTTATAGACATAAGTATTTTGATAGTGCGACACAACTATTACCTTTTCTTATCTTCTTGCTATCTGTTTCTCATACTTGATTGCTTGCTTACAAAACCCTAGGAATTTATATCCTTAGCCTACAGCACTAAGAATCAGAAATAGATTCAAGTAACTGGATCAGAATAGGATTCATTTCTATATTTGATTTGGACTCCTTTCTTATTACAAGATTAACACTGATGATCCTCTTGTCTCCTACACTTGGGAAAACTTTGGCCCTAAATGCTGCCACATCTTCCTCTGGTTAGTGTTTCGAAGACAACTGTAACAACACAGGGAGGTGCTTCAAAGCATCTATATTTGAAAGTACACAAATATTAAATTATGAAGGAAGAAGTCCATATAATACACTAAACTTTGGTCGAAAGTTCATCTAGCATCCTGGACTATGAAACCATGTATTCGACCCTCCAAACTTTGTAATTCGGTTCAAGTAACACTCTAACCTAGTTTTCGTATAGTGGTATTACCCGTATGGAGCAATGAGTGGACAATTTACCATGTAGGATGACAACTAAGTTAGGCCAATGACAAGTAGGGCCCAAATACACTTCTCCCCGCAGAACTCCCAATCATGCTTCTATAGTTGTCAACCCCTGCAACCCCCTTCTCCCTATTTCGATTTAGACGAGAAACTCCTATGAACCTCATCTGTCATCATCATCCTATGGCAAAGCGCCGACTCATTACGCTACGTTGGTAATACCATCGAGCAGGAAGCGAGCTGGTGTTACTTGAACTAGATTGCAAAGTTCAAAGGTCAAACAACTGGTTTTATAGTTCGGGGTTCTTTTTTTCTTCGGCTGTACTGTTACTATGGAGGGAAAGAATTAGCAGAGATAAAACATTTTTCGAAAATGCCTTAAAAAACAAAAAAAAACCTCCAAAAAAGTTTTAATATCTAAAAATATATTTTTTTAAAAAAGTTTTTTTTCATTTTTCCTGAAAATTTTTAAAAGCACTGTAGCAATAGCTATTCGGGTTCACAGGAAATCGACTGACTACAGTACCTCCCAAGAATAATGAACATTTTTCAGGAATACCTAAAATGAAACAAAAAAAAGTATTTAATATCTAAAAATATATAATTTTTTTTTAATTTTTTTTTGGGAATGTTTTAGAAAGCATTGTAGCAATCGTTGCTCCTGTTCACTGCAGCTTCTACACTAAACAGAGGGCACGTGACAGGGAGGTCGTCTAGCTACTACAAACCAAAAATAATGAGTTATATAGATATGTAAATTAGGCCCGCCGTAGTTCTCAGAAAGACAAAATAGCAATACAAACCAGGAGCCACCCAAACTCTTTCCATGTCTCTAGAAATACATATGTTCTACATGTAGTAATAATATATATATAGCCGGGCATCCCGAACCAGAAGAGAAAATGGCAACAGCCTAAGGACAAATTACTGGTTGGCAATAACAAGGATTAAAAAAGAAAAAAAAAGGGCCCTGGTAAGGCTTCTTCATCTACTATGTATATATTAGAGGGGAGGGGGGGCGGTGCTTCATGGAGCCGTCAATCTAGTAGTACATGAGCTGCTGCTGCTGCGTGGCCCCGTTGATGCTCTGGTAGCCGCCGTCAAAGATAGCCTGGCTAGCTCCGGCGCCCATCCCCATCACGGCCTGCTTCAGGTCGGCATGCTGACCCATCAGGGCGGGGTTCGTGGCCATCTTGCTCAGTGTCAGGGAGCGCTGATAGGCCAGGAGGTCAGTCGTCGACAAGCCTGAGGTGAATGGTGCCGGTGCCGGAGGGGCAGCGGTGCAGATGCCGTCCTGGTGGAGTTGGCTTGCTTCCCCAAGAACACTGCAAGTTTGGATAAAGAAGGGGATTCAATGGCTACCACAATAAATAGATTGAATCCTCTATTCTATCTGATCAACAAGAGTCACTCGGTGAAAATGAAATTTCCAGAGGTATCTACTTATCTAGATATGTGTCATACAAACATCCTAGTAAAAGACAAAACAAAATTTAGTCATGTTCCAATCATTGATGTATGTCCTCAATTAAAGATTCACCGTCCCAAGCTATCTTTCTTCTGTTTACCAACTAAAATGTTCTATATACTTAAATTTATTTATGGAAATGTCAATATCTGAAGTACCTTGATCTGCCTCCCACCAATAAGTTGGCCATTACCCATCTGAATTGCTAGCGCCGCTTCTTCATGGGTGCTATACCTCACAAAACCAAATCCTTTATCGCGTGTTACACGGACCTCCTCAATTGACCCAACCGAAAGTGAATGGAAAAATCGATGCACATCATTGCTGTTGACCTAGTAGTAGATAAGAACCATCAAAATAACTAACAACAAAAAAATAAAGTACAATATGCACAATAAGAGAACATTCATTTATGGGCAAGAATGCGAGATATTACATCATGAGGAAGATTGCCAACATAAACAGTCGTATACTGAGGGTTATTTTCAGGACCATCTTCATTTGCATACTCCTTTCCGCCTTCTGCATAACAGAAAACATTGGAAGTAGTTTATTGCCATTAAATAAAGTGTACAACAAAAGGAGCTTAATGAATTTATGTAGATTGATTATTTGATAAGCAAAACATTGTTACAATTCCCAACCTGCCTAAGAATTGGAACTCTGAAACCCATATTTTGAAATGAAGAGAGCTCCAAATGTAGCAGACACAACTCTAAAATAAATTCAACTCTAAAGAGCAATGATAAATTAGAAACCTACCAGCAAAAGGTGAACCATAGAGCTCTTGCTTGATTAATTGTTACATATTATACAATCATATATTGACATAGATTAAAACAAGCAGATCAGGAACCAAAGTCAAATATATTCACCTGATGATCCATTTAGCAACTCCGCCAAACCCTTGGAGTCTGTAGTTTGTTTCTCTTCACCAGCATTAGCAGCACCCTTTGTTGCCCAATTGCAACGAATCTGGCGGTTGCCAAGCCACTTCCCTGCACACAAGAAAAACAAATAACCATAATCACATCACTAAAGCAACCTGATGCTTCATAATGATACATAGCCAGAAATCAGGAACAGAGAGCGCACCATTCAATTCATTTATGGCACTTTGTGCATCCTGTCAATGAAAAACAAAGTAAGATAACGAAACAGCAGTTCAAAAAAAAATCAAACAGTACAAAATAAGGTTTAAATTGTCATGATGACAATACCTGCTGGTTCCTGAAAGAAACAAAACCAAACCCTCTGGAACGCCCAGTTTTCTGATCCCACATAACCCTGGCATCTCTGCAAAAGTTACCAAGCTGAAATTATATGACAGAAAATACATATACTGTACAACTGGCAAAATATTGGAGTTACAATGTCACAGTTGACACAGTAAGAAATGGGAGGGAGGTTGAACGGAGCTATGAAACACTTACGAGCAGCTGGAATATCCAGAGAAAAAGGCAAACAAAGCAGCATCAGTGACCTCTGGGCAAAGATCCCCAACAAAAATATTAAAATGACCTGCATGAACGAACAGCCATCAGGAAACCTCAGTCAACAATCTCACATTCACATGAACATGCATGCACAAACACTGGAAGGAACAAGTAAATAAAATAGGACATTGGAACCATCTTTCAGTTCCAAACCTGATGTATCCTCTCTCTGAGTACTTGCATATGCCCAATTGACTTTTATTGGCTGGCCAAACCTGGTTATTCATTATCACAAGATGTTAATGTGAAAAGCAGGACATTAGGATTTGCTCATAGAAATTAGGATTAGGAAAACCAAAACACTTACAGTTGTCTACCGTTGAGTGATATAATTGCAAGTGCAGCATATCTACGGTCATAATAGTCAACGAAACCAAAGGATGACTGCAAGATAAAATGGACAAGGTTAATCCATATTGACATAAGCAATCAAACAAATGTAAGACCAGCCAATCTATGAAATAATGAAATAAGATTAGTAATTAGCCACTTAAACATACAAATGCAGCATGTTGAAGCTTTCTCAATTGAGAGCAGCCAAGTACTACTAACACAACAACCCTATAGTCCTAACAGGAGCAGAATAGAGTCATTTACCTATTTGGCCTATGTGAATACTCCCTCCGTGTCAAAATATAAGTCGTTATAACATTGACACAGTCTCCAAGGTGACACTTTGACCAGCAATTTCTATGAAAATATGTTATTTCAAATAAAGATAATTATATATTATGAAAATATATTTCATGATGGATCTAATGACATCAATTTATTGTTGTCAACCTAGGTAACTATTTATATATTAATGGTCAAACATAGAAATGTTTGACTAACACAGATCCTATAACAACTTACATTTTGACACAGAGGTAGTATTAGTTAAACACTGACAACATTTGAAATCTTCCTTTCAAGTAGTTGATCAGAACTAGGGCATTTATCCAACCCTTCTCCACCATGCCATTCCAAAGGAACTAAATGCTCCTTTTGTCCAGGAGCATGCATCATGGCTAGTTGTCTGTGTCATGCCAGAATGTAGTAAAATATCGCATACAAGTTGTCTGATGATATTACATTTGGTATTAGGGAAATGATCTGTGTCTTACTGTTCTCATCAAATTTTCAAAAGCCAAGACACAAATGGGAAAATGAATACATCAATTTATTTCATATTACAGTAAATAATAGTTTCATGTGCCAAACTATTGAGTAAATAAGTTGACCTGGGCACAAAAGCACAGAGAAGATGTGCTTTTTCTATGAAAAGAGAAATCAGTGAAATGTTGCACTGACTTTACTGATTACCTCAAACTAAACAAGTGCAATGTACTCGGAACAGCCTTGTTGATAATAATGCCTTAAAACTAGCACTGTTTTGCAAAGCAATAGAAAGGACCTGCTGAAAACAAATCTATAACCAAAGAAAAAAACAATCTTCAGTTTGTCTGTTTGTCGTATGTTAGGAAATGGGACACGTGAAGGTGGACACCGGCCGTTTCACAGGCTGCCGTCCACGAGAAAGAGGTGACACGAGGTTTGTACAGGTTCGGGCGCTAAGGTAGACACCCTACTCCTGTCGGTGTCCCCCTTGTCCAAAAAAAGGGCACAACAAAGGGCACAACAATTGGCATGCCTATTGTATTCAATGAGTTCAAGTTATAAGTAAGGCACACCAATAGGTGCTCCACCCGGTACACAAATACTATCCTACCTAGCGTCAGGTTGTGCACCTGATAAAGGCGGTGTGTGTTTTTTTTGTGCTGCGCCCTCATAAAGGCGGTGTGCATTTTTTTCCTGCATAGCGTTAGGTTTTGGGGTTCGTCATAGCGTCAAGTTTTGGGGTTCGTCTTTCCCAGTTGGTGTCAGTGGACCTTTCTTGGTGCCCGCTTTCATTCGCCTGTCTTTCTCAGTCAGTCTGGCTTTTTCCATGTTGTTTTTATTAATGTTCTAGATTTTTTCTATTTTTAATGCATGGCAGAGCTCCTACCGTTTATTTCAAAAAAAAATACTATCCTACCACTAGGAGGGTGGTTAAGCGTGGGCATCTTCATCATTCTTAGGAGGTGGTAGTGGACCCCACGAAATCGCTCCCTAAGGGCAGGCCTCCCACGGGGGGTCCCGAGGCTTGGGCCCTCCTTCGAGGACCGACCTCGTGGGGACCACGGGATTTGGTGGTCCCACTCGTCAGTCGATGCTAAGTGAGGTAAGGGTGCCTCTATGTCTCAATGGGCACTTATGGGGCCACCCTCATAGACCGGGAGTTGAGCGTCATGCCCTATGGATGAAAACGAAGCAAAACACCCTGGAACCCCACACCACATACCCTCTTTAGAGGGCCGGCAGGGTATGATGGGGTCCCCCATAACATCCCGTACCATGTACCCTCTCTAGAGGGCCAGCGGGGTATGATAGGATCTCTCCCAACAACCCGAACTGTGTACCCTCTTTAGAGGGCTGGCTGGGTATGATGAGGTCTCCCCTACACTCACCATGTACCCCCTTGGAGGGATGGTGTAGCATGTGACGTCCCATCCGAGAGGTGATGGGATCTCCCCCAACACTCCAACAAAGTTAAATTTGTTTTGAAGGATACAAGTTCGACCTTTTCTTTTCTGATGAGCTTGCACCCTTCTACCGGACCAATACTTTGGAAGACCTCCTGCAGTAGTGAATCCGTTACTTGAAGATGGATATTGCCAACATACCTGTTCAGAACATCAATGATGAGTACCAGAAAGAAAAACAAATCTGGGAAAGCTAATCAGCAATTTTATGCTACAACATATAGAAGAAAACTTGATTCAGACCATCAGGTGCACAACTTTCTGTCCTAAGAAAATATTCAATGTGGAGTTGATTATTTGAGAATGTAGAAAATAGAGCCCACATTTTACAGAGAAGTGTATTTAAAAGATCATTTTTAACATCAAAGCAGTCCCTAGGGCATAAAATAACGAAAAGAAACAAATTCCCAACACTTACACGCTGCGGCATGTACTTGAATCAAACCCAGGAGGCAAGTTTCCACTAACAATGGGCTCTATCTGCAAAAATATGTGTCACAAACTCAGTTACAATTCTTTTTTTGGGAAAGAAAAAGGGATCAAGCAAACAATAAAAGTAAAAAAAAAGAACTAAACATCAAAATCATATAAATAATATGATGCAATAAGGTATGCAAAGAACATCCAGCTACAGTACATTGTTCCATGAAGGATTCCCCGAACTAATGCTCACAGGTAAACTAGGATGAATGCTGAGCAGAGATTGACAACCTGAACGGAATATCTATACAATACTGCCAACATATATGCTACACTCAGTGGAAAAAAAACACATTCTGATTTGAACATGTTCAGCAGAACTGTGCACTGTTGACTCAAGTCCTCAATGAAGTAATCATACTCCCTAGTTATCATTTAGAGCTGGTGCATGTATAATCAACACAAAACTTCCCTATCCTGGCCAAAAGAGGGATCAGTACATAAGGACTCTGGTCATATCAAGACTACCATAGACCTGGTCATATCAAGACTACCATAGACCTCGAAAACTAACCAGCACTGTTACAATGCAACCTACGGACTAAATTCAGCATAATTATGTCACCACTAAATGTGCACTACTTTATGATTAAAATATTAAATACAACCAAAACGTAAACCACATCCTTTAATGGTGACTGATTTAGCAACCACAAGGCTAATTTCAGCCGACCTTCACATTTACAGCTCCCACTGGAAACTGTCTGTCCACTTCAAAGCTAAGGAAATTAACACTGGAAGCACAAACATTTTAAGCACTATGGCACCTACAACATCACATAAAACCCGAGCAAAATTACCAATTCTGTGCGGGGTATTTCGATATTTGACACCCAATTCGCATGCCTTTCAGGCTCTGTGTATGACATGTGGGTCCATCTGAGTCAATGACAGTGGGCCAGGTGTCAAATATTGAAAAATTCGTCTTTAAAGGGTGTCAAATTTCAAAATCTCTCATTATGTGCACCAGGAGAATATTTCAGTTTACAAAGCATCAAAGGTGTCTCATTTACTAAGCATCAACCCTCACTCTGCCACTCATCAAACCTTATCCAACTTGTAAATCCATGAGCAGTCATATGAACCTAATTCCATACAGCACACTAAAGCAAAAACTCCAAATTGTTCGCATCAGCACCCCGAGCACACTTAGCTTCCAAAAAAAAAAACTAACATTTCAACAACACTAAAAAACACAAAACAAGGTAAAAAAAAGCTGCTTCGTTTACATGAATACAAAAGGATCTGAAATCCACTGAAATTCAACCTCCCAGAGACGACCCAATCCGACGAAAACACTAATTCCACAAACCATACAAAAAAATCTAAATTTCCCCGTACGAACATACCCTAACGCGGAGAAACCGCAAAATCCTGACGAAAAAAGTAGCAAATTCGACAAATCTCAACCGCGAAACAACCAAATCCCCAAAATTCCATAGAATAACCTAACCCAGAGACCTAAACCCTAGAACACGAGTCATGCCACCGAAACCTCTAACTCCCACCCACGCCCTCGGAACCCCCAAATTCCCCCCAAAATCAAACCCCCGGACACCCCAAAACCATCTACCCGGCGCCAAACCAGAGCGATCGAACCGAAGAAAGGGGGGAGCGCGGGGAGCCCACCTGCGGCGCGGCGAGGAGGCCCGGGTGCGGGTGGTGCGGCGGGAACATGGCCGGCTGCTGCTGCGCCGCCTGCTGCTGCATGAGCAGCGCCTGCTGCATCAGCTGCTGCTGCTGCGCCGCCACCGCCGCGGCGGCCGCCTGCTTCATCCGCTGCTGCTGCTGCTGCATGGCGATCGAATCGATCGACTCCTCCTCTCGGGTCAGGGATTATTAGCGTTTGGCTGGGGAATCCAGCGCAAACGGGAAACAAAAACCGAAACAAAAAAGAAGAACAAAAAACGAAAAATAAAAAGGGAAAAAAGAAAGGAAAAAAAACCCCTCGAAGGCGAGGGGGGAAGGCGAGGTCAGGCGAGCCGGGGAGAAGGAGATATTTTCATGGAGCAAAGCAACTTTCACGATCAACCCCTCAACTAATTTACTATTTTCTAGACAGTACTAGTACGCCAAGGGAGTGAACAGTGGTGATAGCTAATGATTGGTGCAGGGGGGCGGTGGCAGTGACAGTGAGGAAAGCCGAGGGGGTGAGTGGAAAAGTGGCTGCTCTGATGGAGCACGGGCGCTACAGTTGACAGAGGCGGAAGGACCCGGTGTTGGTGCGCCGTCGCTGACGTGGCGGTTCGGCGGGGTGTGGCTGTGGTCGGAGGCGGGACTGCGTGTGGGGCCCACCTGGCAGGACGATGGGGAGCGATGGTGGCGGTGTTCGTGGACGGGGAGCACGCGGAGGCGGTGACCGGAGTGGATAGGTTTGGAGGACGGTCAGGATCTGCTGCGTGTCACACTCCGTGTCCCCCGCTGTGGTCGCTCGTTCGGTTGGATGTTGTATCACTATCAGGCCGTGCAGGTTGCAGAATGAAGCATGCATTGCATCTGATAGGGGTGAAAATGGTACCAGTTAATCCCGACCGAACCGGTACCGAATCCAGTCGATACCATATTCGAAAAGAAAAATCCGTCCGACCGGGATACTGGATACTAGTTGTTACGGATCTTCGGATACACGAAATCCGACCATATTTTGCCGTGGCGATTCAAGAAATATCCGCGAATATCCATAAGCGGTATACCGAGATATCCGATAAATATCCGACCGGATATTCGTAAACGTAATCCGTAAATATCCGAAAATATCCGACCGGATATTCATAAGCGGTAAATATCCGGAAATATCCGATCAATATCCGTTAACGATGCGCAGTGCGGGTTAATTTCATTAATTTGGTTCATTATTGGATAGAGGGAGTAGTTGTTTGATACTGGCACAAGAAATACTATTTTGTCTTTAAACGTGAACTTCAACAAATCTATCAACAAATAGAGTGGTGATATAATGCTTTTACCTAAATTAATTTGTTCAACATGATGTCTATACGGTTCCATGTATATTCCTTTTATATGCTGCGTTATCCTTTATATTATCCGTTCGATCCGAATCCGGGTGGTGTATCCGCCTCAGACGATCAACGGCGGAACTCTTGTGCGGTTGTATCAGATCATGACAGATCCGATTCAATCCGAAAAAATGTGGGTTAGGATACGAACAACAATATCCGATCGATATTCGACCGTTTTCATCCCTAGCATCGAGATTGGCTTAGCCTCGAACTTTTGATTTTTCTAGTCTCAAAAGCAGAATTAGAAACAAACAATTTGATTCTCACAATCTAGCTCATTCATATATAGAATCTACAATCGTTTTATATTTATTTGAGAAGAATCGGTTCTCTAAACCACAATTTAAATCGCTTTTAGAATCCAAAGTGAAATAAAGTCTCTTAATAGCCTTAATTGACCTTGCTGCATATTTTTTAATTATGTTTTTATATGAATATAATTATAAAAATAATTTTCTTTGATCACGTGGCAGAGAGGGAAAGAAGGCCATAAAACTGGACATACACGTAAGAGAGATAAAATAGGTGGTTTATATTTGGTCAATGATGTGGATAGACATAATTGAGGGAGTGAAGCATCCGTGACAAGTAGCAAATCCAATCCATCATTTTCTTTTAGGTATAAAAAAAATATGCACAACTCACTCGCATCACACGCTCGATGACGCTCCCTCGCCCCGAGCTGTTGTTCAGGTCTCAAATCCGATCTATTATTGATGCTCATGTGACGTGTCTTAAGATGAGAATCTATTCAATACAATGTAGACAGTCTAGAAACTAGCCTAAGAACTGGTCTAGCGTCGATGTAACCACGTGGTCCACGTAGAGCACTACACTGCCACAGTGTGACTTCCATGACTACCAACCAATACAAGGCCTTGTTTAGAAGAGCTTCAGATCTTAATTCTAACTTGGAGCTAAAATTTATAGACTAAAATAAAGTGAATTAAGTTTATATTTTTAGTCTAAAATGTAAACAAGATGATCTACCTAAATACTCAAAATGTACTCACAGCTCCAACTCTATAAATTTTTGAAACTAGCTGACTGCTACCTCTCCATGACTACCAATATAAGCCGTCGATTCACCAACGGACGGTCCACACGCAGTTTGACAGATCTGACTGAGCCATCTGATTTCGCCTCACCAAAAGTATGTCCTACAATACATGTCAGCTGTCTCTGTAAGACTATATCACGTAAAATTTTAAATAATATAAAAGATAGAGAAGAAAGAGAAAAAAAACTATTATCTACTATTTAACCAACGTTTTTATAGATAGCTTTTTATTTTGTATACTATTATATAGACTGTCTATTAATTTAATGAAAGATCGATAACTATATAAATAATTTATTATATAAGTTAATTTTAATACTATCTATATAGGTAATATAGAGGGGGAAGAATATAACTACAGTCTATACCACTCAACGTGCTCTGACACCTCGCTCTCATCTAATCATCGTCTTCGTAGGTTGGTTTGTATGATTTTATCTTCGCTGGCGCCGCGGCCGCCGCTCGTCTCCACCGCGAACACTCCCCCAAAATACCCCATTAGCGCCGCCGCCTCCTGCCGTGGCGACTCGCGAAGTCACCAGCCACGCCAGCGCCGTCGAACCTTCCCTCTCCGCCGAGCACGCGCGACGCCGCTCCTTCCACCGAGAGAGGCACTGGGACTCCCGCCACCTCCAAGCAGCGAAGCAGTTCTTCTCTCGTAGGAGGCGTTGTCCTCCTCTTCCGCGCTACTGGACTGGCGTGGAGCGGAGATCCATCCCCGTCCGGGCTTTGCTTGGATTGCTTCCTTCTTTCGTTGGTAAGGAAGAAGCCCTGGCTTGCTTGGATTGCTGCTCTATCGCTTTGTTCTTGGGGATCATTTCCTTGCTGCGACTGCGAGCAATCAATCTAATCCAATTCTTTAGTACTGATAAAATCTGTTGCGGATTGTTTGGCTGCGTGGTGGAGTACTGGATTACTACCGGTAACAGTTCATTTTCCTAAATTTTTGGGCCACGTTAGGTCCGCCCCCTCCCTGTTCATGGCGTTGCACTAGTTTGCCTTCTGCCTTTCTTTCTTTTAGATAAATTTTGTAAGGTCTAAGGGTCGTTGTCTTGGATTAGGATATGATAATAACTTATTTTGTGGTTTGGTTGGTACCCACTATCTGGATGCTACATTTGGGGATTTCTATCGGTTGAGCTGTGCGTGTCATCTGGCATTGTTGAATTTTTTTCCCCTAATAAAAAGAAGTTGAAATCGCAGAAGCACCCTCAGATACCTGAGTTGTCGGCCTCTTGGTCGGGATTAGGAATGAAAACTGCGGGTCATATTCACTTGAGACGTGGTAAGCAGAAGGTTCTAGTATGTACTGGATTGGGTTTCTTGGGCATATTTTGACTGCTGATTGTTACTCCCTCCGCTTTTGTGAATACTTGTCAATGTTGACTATAACTGATCCAGCTTTGACTGTTACTCTTTAAGAGACACAAAAGCAAATAGCTCTAAATGTAGAATATTAGTAGTACTTTTGATTACAGATCTAACAATAGCACTTTTATGTTATATAATTGGATATTTAAAAATTATCGCCTGTCAAAGCTTGATAAGTCAAAGTTAACTGTGACAAGTATTTGGAAATGGAGGTAGTAGCTTTTCTCTTCCTGTCTTTTTGGCAGGATATTTGACTTTATGTTTGTTATTTTATCCTCTTGATTGGTGTGGAGATCAGGCATATATGAGAGGTAGGAGCTGGTTCAGAGCATTTTTTGTGGATAACGTTGATAAGCCATTTTCAATGATGGTTGTAATTGAAAGTACTGCTGATAACGTAGAATTTGGTTGGTGGGCCACTGTCAGGATAAGCAGAAAAACACTATTAATTCGAACATTTTGAACCCCAATAGTGTAGGAAAGCCATGCCACTTCCACTGGGATTAGTGTAGTGCCCTTTGATAGGTATGAAGGTGTACCATATAAAATAGACAAAATTGACTTGGTTCCAAATATCTTCTTATGAGTCTTGCATTTACAAGAAAATAATAATTTTCTGTTCCTTGATATTGGAGTTTGCAATGATGTGCGTGTTGTTTGGAGATTGCACTCTTAATTATAACTTATCAGTTATCACAGACATATCATTCATATTTTTTTATATAGATTTGTCACAGGCCCTGCAGGGTTGGTTCAATGAGATTTTGTTGATTGTCGTTGTGATCTTAAGAAATGTGGAGCTATTTTCCTTTCATGCTTTGCAAACTAAAAAATTACAGAAAGTTAAACAGAAAGTACAAAAGCAAAGCACATATATGGATTCACTATATGTCTGGATGCTTGCTTAGTGCTCAAATTTGACTAACAGCTATGTAAAGAATCCATTTTAGGCAGCAGTATAAAGTAGTTGGAGAAAGCACTTATGTGTGAACCTCCTATTTCTGGAAACTGTTTAGCACTCACTTTCACTTTTCTTTACAGTTGAACCTGCAAGGGAGAGATCTAATATAACACATGGAAGGTCCGGCATTCCTGTTTATGGAAGCCCACAACCTATGAGCCTTTGAGAGATCACAGTGATAATGCTGGGTGCGATTCTTGTTCTTATATCTCTTCAATTATTTGTATTTTTCATGTTCCGTTCAGTGCTGAGTGTATCCTCTGCTAACTAAAACTAAAAATGGAGTGAATGAATATTCTGTTTCAACCTAGTAATGATTGAGTAACTAGTCTTCTGTTGCACGGTGATGAAGAACACCCATTTTTGATAATCACATTCTATACATGCTACCTTTCGGAGTGCCTTTTCCAATATCAATCAAAGATGCTTTATCTAGATATGGGGTCGTGGGTTGTAGTTATTCATGGTGGCATGCTTGAAATGTAACCTGAATGGTATCTCTGGAAGATTTTAGTGACTAAATAAAACTTTTGATGTAAATTTTATTAATTAATCCTCATGAAAATCAGATTGGACCACTTTATCATTTATGAAGATCATTATTCATTCTTTATTGTTTCAGCTTGTGCCAGCGAACTAATTTTTTGTGACTTGTTTCTTTCAATAGCCCCACAAGGCACCAGGTTGCCATGTTTTGACTGGATTTAGTATCTGTAGACCATGAGGCTGGAAAAGTATAGTAGTAGTTTACCTCCCAAAACATAGTAAATGAATAATGAAATGGCACATGAATTTATGACAGAACTAATTGACTAGTTTTTTTATAATTCTATAGTGAAAGGGGTTCATATGTTGCAACATAGTGTAATAGTAACCCACAGGATTGAAGGACATGCATTGAGAGATCCTAAGCATCCAACTGTACATCTAAACTGGTTATTTCAGGAAGCCAAAGTTCGATTGCTTGCCCTAAAGAAGTTTGATTGGGTTCTATTTTTAAGCAAGTGTTTCTGACAAATATTGATATCTTTCAGGTACACAAATTATTTGGAAAGGGCTATAGTACTTGATGAGATGATGAAGTCAATAATGTTTTCTGCAATTTCTGTTTCTATTGGTTATATGTTACTTGGATGGGATTTTACAACAATTTTAGGTAATTCTTTCCTCTTGTTTGATTTGCCATGACAGACAAAATGTTTCCTGACGCATTAGTAATTAGACTCTACCTCAAATAAAACTCAGCTTTTTTGTTCTAAAGAGACATGCCAAATAACGATGCTAAACTCAGTTTTGATTGACTGACAGAGGACCTCAAATAAAACTCAGCTTTTTTGTTCTAAAGAGACATGCCAAATAACGATGCTAAACTCAGTTTTGATTGTCTGACAGAGGCTAATCTCCATATGAAGAAGGAATTTGACTTGGAGAATGGACCTTCTATCGAGGGAATAATTGTAGCAGTTTCAGTTTTTGGGGCCATTATGACCACAATATTCTCTGGATCACTATCAGATTGGCTCGGCAGACGTGCTGTATTGATCCACTCCTCTCTGCTATTATTTTCCGGTGGCCTCCTAATGCTGTGGTCTCCTAACATCTATATTCTCCTTCTAGCTAGGCTAATTGTTGGATCAGGAAGTGGTTTGGTTTTCACCTGTGTCCCAATTTATATAGCTGAAACATCTCCGCCAAATATGAGGGGGTCATTGGGAACTATGCCACAGTTTATGTTCTTCGTAGGAATAGTCTTTTCCTATTGCATGATATTTTGGATGACACTGATGTCTTCACCTAACTGGAGAGTTATGATTGGTGGAATCTTTGTCCCTTCCATTGTCTACTTTGCTGTAGTGGTGTACTACTTGCCAGAGTCACCTAGGTGGCTTGTAAGCGATGGAAAAATTAGTGAGGCCAGAGTTTCTCTACGGTGGCTTAGAGGGAAAGATGATGTTTCAGGTCAGAATGTTGCCATCAGCTTCAAAGATTTATTCACATTTTACTGTTTCAGCTGAACATGGTTGGTTGTGGACTGTCAATGGGGGAATGAGTAACTACATATCGTAGCCATTAGTTTTTTTACTAGAAATTTATCTAGTTGTAACTTACATTTCACGGCATGACAATGCAAACTACATCTGCAGTTTGAAAATATTGTCATTATGGGTTGAATTGTGGGATAGATAATGGACGTAGATTATAGTTGCGGGTAATGGGTGGTGGTGTTGTTCCCTCACAGTGGTGTCCAGCCAGCCAAGGCGATCCGGTGGAGGTCAGGGAGGTAAAAGGGATTCCAGAACTCGGAACTTCTCTTTTGTTTCTGCTTGCCTTCAAAATCACTAATAAAATCTCGTATATAATAAAAAAAACCTCCTGGTGCGGAAAATACTAAAGATATATACTAATTAGTGGGTGTTTGGATGAGGGGGATTTCTTTGGGAGTTTTTGGGCTAAGGGTTCAAATCCAAATCCCCCTATCAGATAACTTGAGGCTAAGAGAAGGAACTGATTTTCTTCAATTGAAGACTGACTAGCTAATCTGGCTTAGGTTCCTCTTTTTTTGTGTAAATATAATCTTGTAAACTATTTATTTTTCAATATATATACAGTAGGATCCTTTCCTACTGTTCTTCCTAAAAAAAGGACAAAAAAGGAGAAGGAACTGAATAGGAAACTGATATATGCATCACAGTGGCTTTAAAACTGAGCCCAAAAGGAGTTTGTAACAATTATGTGCATGACACGAGATAAAACAATTGGACAATGGAATGCGTATGATAATAACTTGTTTTGTTGAATCTAACCAATAATTATTTATCTATTTATAATTTTTTTCACTGTTTGAAGAAGCATAAATGGGTCATGACATCACATAGACCTGCAGGAGAAATAGCCCTTATTGCAGATGGTATGAACATTATACCGGACACAGCCATTGGAGGACGTGCTGTTGGCATTGCTCGAGGTCAAAGTTTTCTTGGGACTAACACCAGCCAGATTTCACACCCTAGTTCTACTTTCTATTGGCACCTTTCAGATCCACTGGTTGATCTTCTTGGAAGCATCCATGAGAATATGTCAGAAACAGGAAGTGCGCAAAACAGTTTCCTCCCAGCCTTCAGCAGTTTTACTTTTGTAGAACATGAACAGATGAATGAGCACAGGGGGGATGATGACAGTGTTCAACATACTAGGGAGGCTTATTCTGCTGAAGAAGGCAATAACGGAGATGGTTTGCGGGCTTCTCTGCTTTTTCAGGCAGCAAGTTCTGAAGTAAATGATGCAAATACATCCTTTACCTCTGAAGGGAGCTCTTCATATTTAAGAAGGCATGGTACATCAGGACTTGCCCAAGACTTTATGTCTTCTTTACATGATCATGACATTGAAGAAGAAGAAGAAGAAATCCATGGAGCTGCATTATCTCATCGACCTGCACTTCATGATGTGGAAAACGCTAGGAGGAATCCATTCGGACAACAAATAGTCCGGCTATCTGAAACTGCTGATATAAAGCCTAAATGGAGGGTACTTCTTCAGCCTGGGGTCAGGCATGCTTTGTGTTATGGCATGTTAATTCAAGCTCTTCAGCAGGTAGAATTCTATCTGTCACCTATTAGCTTTTTTGTACATAATTTAAGCATGAAGCTGTGTTCACAGATAACTACACAGCATGTTATGTCATGTTAAGCATGAAGCTGAGTTCACACAGCATGCTAGTTGTGCTAATAGCTTGTTTACTATTTGCCCTGTCTTCAAATGCAGTCTACAGGAATCAGTGGCCTTCTCCGCTACGCTCCTCAGATTCTTAAACAGGTTGGAGTAGTTGATTTGTTTTCAGACATTGGACTTGATTCTCATTCAACATCGGTACTCATAAGCATCTTTAATGCTTTGCTGATGCTCCCTTGTATAACTGCTGCAATGGTGCTGATGGATGTTTGCGGAAGAAGGTTAACTCTAAGACTACTTAAACATTCAAAATAAATTTTATTTAAAATTAGAAGGAAGTGTCAGTACATTTTATTGCCAATTCACCATTATAATATAGTATAACTATTGAATACCAATAGTTTTCTTGACATTTTTCAGAGTTGCAATCTCAATGCTGAATATTTTCTTGCATTTTTGTTGCGGTAATCTCTAGGATACTCTCTAGTCAACCATTATGAAGTTCCCACTTACCTGAGGATTTTTTCTACTATCTTACAAAATTCTTGTCAACTCTGTCCATCAGTATTTCATTTTGTTGTTCTATCTAATAACAAACTCAACATGTGATGCTCGTGATTTTGATTTTGAAGAACATAATTAATTGCATGTTTTAAGAAAAACTCCAGTTTTTGACCTTCGCATGTTTATGCAGGGCTCTTCTCCTTGTCACTACTCCTACCCTAATATTATCACTTGGTACTATGTCTTTGTCCAACATCGTGAAGATGGGATCTTTGGCGCATGCAATCCTCTTTCACCTCACATTAACCATTTGCTTCTGCTCTTATGTCATTGGTTTGGGGCCAATACCCAGTATTCTCTGCTCTGAGATGTTTCCAACTAGGGCTCGTGCAACCTGTGCAAGTTTTTGTTCACTTTCCTTCTGGTTTGGAGGACTGCTTTCAACATACTGCTTCCCAGTGATGCTGAGTACTATTGGGCTCGCTGGGGCTTGCGGTGTTTACGCATTTGTGTGCTGCATTGTTCTTCTATTCGTCTACTTCAGAGTGCCAGAGACAAAAGGTCTTCCCTTGGAGCTCATTGCAGAGATTTTCAAATTTTCGAGGCAAGAATGTGTATAGCAAAAATGCAGAATGTTCAGGATTGAAGATGTCCCAGGCTATGTTTGAATGGGTACTTGCTACAAGGTGTGTACATATGACAAATGTTGGATGGATGTTGAGAATTTTGTGCTAGTTAAGAGGGTTGGTGGTAGTGTTTGTAGTGGTTTTTTACTGTTTCAGAGATACAGTAAGAAAATTACATTACATAATTCTTGTGTGAAACCAAAGAGTATGTTGGGTCTGTTCTATACAGATAAAATTACCTGTGGTAATTTCTAAACAAAGTTAGACATCTTTCACGTGCCATCTAAGCCTCACTCTTCAGGCAACATGGTAAATCAGCGCTCCTATGACATTCTGATGCTATTTCCAGGCTCTAGCAGTGACATACATGTCTCATTTGAGAGCAGAACACCCCGCACTTGATTTCCAACATGTTATACATAATACGTACCTGAAAGAATGATCAAGAAGCTGTTTCAGTTTACTAAATTTAATCGTTGCCTAAGTTGCCATCTTTACTATTTTTGGAGCTGATTTGCAGAACCAACTACCGTATTACCTCGCTCATTTTTTCCAAGGGAAAAAAAACAGACTAGCCATCCTGTTATCCAGCCTACACTCCATTGCACATTTACACATCCGTTTTGAAGAACCTGGCAAACCTGTCATTGCCTTACCTGTTGCATTGCATCATCTCCATTGGTCACCTGTTGTCTCAGCTGTAAGATCCTATTTATAGGTCCCAAAACTGCCTGCCTAACCACTGGAGCAGAAGAGGCATCGACAAAAGCAGAAGAGGCAAAGCTAAGAAAGGCAGGAATCATTAGAGGAAGCTGGAAGAAAACTAGGGGAAGGGCTCTGACCTCCACCAAATGGTCATGGTCACCCTCCTCCTCGCCTTCCGGCTATCCACACCGCTCCTCGTCCTGACCGTCCTCACCGCCACCGCCGACCCTGATGGCGCCGCCCCGGGCACTGAGGCGGCGGCGCTCCTGCACCTCAAGTCGTCGTTCTCGGACCCGACCAACGCGCTAGAGGCGTGGTCACCGTCGTCGCCGTCGGTGCCGTGCAATGCCACCAGCCCGTGGCCCCGGGTGCAGTGCTACAAGGGCGTCCTCATCGGCCTTCGGCTCGCGCACCTCAACCTCTCCGGCACCTTCGACTTCGCCGCGCTCGCGCACCTCCCGGGGCTCCACTCCATCAACCTCAAGCGCAACGCGTTCTCCGGCCCGCTGCCGGCGAGCCTCGCCACCGTGCGTAGCCTCCGCGCTCTGTACCTGTCGCACAACGCGTTCACAGGGCCGGTCCCCGGCGACGTGTTCACCTCCATGCGGTGGCTCAAGAAGCTCTACCTCGACAACAACGACCTTTCTGGCGCGCTGCCGGCCGACTCCATCGCCGGCGCGCCGCGCCTCCTCGAGCTCCACCTCGAGCACAACCGGATCGAAGGCCCCGTCCCTTCCTTCCTCCCGGCTTCTCTCCGTCTGTTCAACGTGTCTCACAACCGTCTCACCGGCGTGTTACCGCATGCGGTCGCCTCGCGCTTCAACGAGTCGGCGTTTGCCGGGAACCCCGGCCTGTGCGGAGCGCCGGGAAGCGATGCCGCGGCCTGCGCGGCGGTCGCGCCGGCGCCCGTGGGTTCGTCGATGCCTCCGGCGACCGCAGCGGACTACGTCGCCGTCGAGGAGGAGACCAGCGTGTACGTGGTGATCGGCATCATCGTGCTCGTGATCGCGCTGGTCACCGGCGCCATGGTGCTCATGCTGCGGCAGGACGAGAGGAACAACGCGCCGAGGTTCGACTACGCCGGCGGCAGCGCCAGCTCCGACAAGGCCGTGGGGACGTCAACGGCACCGCGCGCCGCGGAGATGGTGGCGGTGGAGCTGGGCGGAGCCGGCGGCGGGTCCAGCCACGGCGGCAGCAGCCAGGGATCCCGCGGAGGATCAGGCGGCGGTGGCCGGCGGATGGGCGAGTTCGTCCTGATGAGCGAGGTCAGAGGCGAGTTCGGGCTGCCGGAACTGATGAAGGCGTCAGCGGAGGTGCTCGGCAACGGCTCGCTCGGGTCTGCGTACAAGGCGGCCATGCGCAACGGCGTCACCGTCGCCGTGAAGCGCATGCGCGACATGAACCGCGTCGGTCGCGTGGAGTTCGAGCAGCACCTGCAGATGCTCGGCGAGCTCCGCCACCCCAACGTGCTCCCGCCCATCGGCTACCATTACCGCAAGGAGGAGAAACTCATCGTCTCCGAGTACATGCCACGTGGCAGCCTCCTCTACGTCCTGCACGGTGATTACTAATCAACCAACGCAATTAATCGCTAAACGCCAATTCCTAGTACCAGTTAATCAGTACAAATTAATCAATTAAGTGGGTTGACTGGTGCAGGGGATCAGAGCCCGACCAGGGTGATCCTGGACTGGCCGGCGCGGCTGAAGATCGCCGTCGGCGTGGCACGCGGCATGGCTTACCTACACGAGAAGCTCGGTATCCCGGCGATGCGGCTCGTGAGCATGGACGGCGCGGACTTCGACGCGCCGCCGCCGCCGCCGCCGCACGGGAACCTGAAGTCGGGGAACATCCTCCTCGACGCCGACCTGGAGCCGCGGCTGGTGGACTACGGCTTCTTCCCGCTCGTCAACACGGCCCAGGCGCCGCAAGCCATGTTCGCGTTCCGGTCGCCCGAAGCCGGCGGCGCCGGCGCCGCGCACTCTCAGCAGCACCGCGTGGCCGTGTCGGCCAGGTCCGACGTGTACTGCCTCGGCGTCGTGCTCCTCGAGCTCGTCACGGGGAGGTTCCCCTCGCAGTACCTCCTTAACGCGCGCGGCGGCACCGACGTCGTGCAGTGGGCGGCGTCGGCCGTGGCCGAGGGCGGCGAGCAGGAGCTCGTCGACCCCGTCGTCGCCGCGGGCGCCGGGGCCGCCGCGGTGCGGCTGTTGCGGGTCGGCGTGGAGTGCACCAACCCAGAGCCGGAGAGCCGGCCCGGCATGGCACAGGCGGCCAGGATGGTGGAGGAGGTCGCCGCCGGCGGCCGGCGCATCATGACCACTACACATCGGTGCACGCGAGTAGTGACACGTGATGTACGTACGGTTGCGCATGCGTGTGGAGCTCGAACGTGATCAAATCCTGCCCGTTGATCAGAGGAGGGTGACGTGTCAAGAATGTGAGAGTGGAGGTGGGGTATAGTTGAGCTGTGGGTGTGAATTTGTAAGAAAGAAAAATAAAATAAATGAAACAGAGAGAAATGAAAAGTGAAAATGTAAAAGTAGAAAGAAAAATCAGCAGTTGAGGGTAAACTTGCCATTTCATATCCCTAGTGTGAATTTTTCTAGAGATGAAAGATCATTTTCCCTATTGTATGCATGTCAAATATTTGGTTTAGAGGATGCTATTCAGTTATTGGAAACATATTGGATATGCTCTAAGTGCAGAAAATTCGCATCCTTTCGTATGTGCGAAATGTAGGTCTGTGGAAATGCAAAAGATTAGAAACCCAAGTTCTAAAATTTTGCATCCTTTTCTATAAGTTTGCATTACCACATTTTTTTAAAAAAAATAAAACTCAATATCGTCTTTTCTATAGTTCACACATTACATTTTTTTTTACTTTTCTGCAGGCTGTTAACATGTACGATTTGTCTATGTTTTTTTTAATGTGGAAATGACCAAACTATAATGGCGAAGAACAGCAGATGCACCCAAGTGCAAAAAAAATTCACATACGCAGCATATATTGTTTCCTAACAAACGAAAAAAAATAGCTCAGGAAGACTAGAAATCAACAACTAAAATAAATCATGAACAGCAGTTGGGGCTTTAGCCTGATGGCTGGAGAGAGTGGAGCTCACTCCGCTCACTCGCGTTCGTGCATAACTTGACGCGGGCCTGTGAGGAGGTGAGTATTGCACGTGTGTACATATATTTGGAGTGTATGTGTGTATATATAACTTGTCTATTCTTTCTTCTATAATGAATTTCAATGTTCTGATCAATTTTTAAAAAAATCGTGAAGGTATGTTGGCATGGCCTGTGAAGATCCGTTCAGAACAGTCTAGTACAAACGCTATGAACGAACTGCCACCAACCGACGCTTTGGCCGAGTGGTTAAGGCGTGTGCCTGCTAAGTACATGGGGTTTCCCCGCGAGAGTTCGAATCTCTCAGGCGTCGTTTATTTTTATTATTTTTCCAAACATCACATTTGTTTCTGTACTACTTTCTATTGACATTTTTAAATAATACATTTTTATTAACATTGTATGAATAAATGTTCAGATAAAAAATTAGAGAAATATACCTTATCGCCATTTGAAACTGTTACAAAATCTCTGTCATCATGTAAATAGTGATAGGGTCTGTCGTCGAACAAATGGATGATAAAGTGCCATGTCTATTGAAATTTTTTAAATAATATAATTTTATTAATATTGTGTGAATAAATGATCGGATAAAAAAATATAGAAATATGCCTTATCATCATTTGAAATCGTGACAAAGTCTTTGTCATCATTTAAATAGCGATGGAGTATATTGTCGAACGAATAGATGTTAGAGTACCGCGTTGACCGCCCCATGGTATTTATCGCCATTCAAATGGCAATAGAGACCCAGCATTGCTTGTCACTATTTTAAATGACAATATAAGGAAGGCTATTTACATACGCAAAAAACTGGCTGAAACTCATATTTAATCGAGAAAAAAGAGAAAGAGGGGGAAGCAAGCAGAGGGGTAAAGAGAAAAGGTGAGAGGAAAGGAGAGGGGAACATGGGGAGAAGACAGGGAAAGGAGTGGATTTATCTATCTTAGAGGTGAGTTTTCTATTTGTTTGTATATTTTATTTTGAAATCATGATAGGTTAGCAAATAAAATAATTATATCTGTAGTTGTATTGAGTAGTAGGTAAATATGTAAATAGTATGGTTGTAGATATGTAGTTCTTTAGAGTAGTTTATTGTATGATCTATTCTTATAGATCTAATATTTTCTCGTGGTATTTAGTTATAGTGCAACGATTAGTTTTAGAATATTAGATATGCTAGTTAGCTCTATTCGGAACACAGAGAATGTATTTTTTTCATAGCTCTATTTATTCCTTTAGTATGTAGTTGAAACAGTCTATGTATGAATCATTATTATCTATATGTGATGTGTACATGAAGTATGCATGGTAATTTTGATTTGTATAGAACATGTATGTTTTTTTTTCTTTCTTTAGGGTGTTACACATTAGAAAAAAATCTCCTCCTATGCAAGTTTATGTCTAAGTAGCAGATTTATTATTAGATCTATTTCGCATTATTTAATCGAATAAGTACCTATCATTACATCAAATTATTTATCGAAATCTTGATATGTATAAATAAGCAAGTAGCTTCAATACACATGAAGAAGAGGTTTCACAGATAGACGCAGAAGGGATTTTGTTTTTGTACTACCTTCGATTTGGCATTTTAAAATAATACATTTTTATTGATATTATATGAATAAATGCTCGGATAAAAAAATAGAGAAATATACCTTATTACCATTTGGAACCGTTACAAAATCTCTATCATTGTGTAAATAGCGATAAGAGTCTGTCGTCAAATGAATGGATAACATAGTGCCACCTCTTTTGAAATTTTTTAAATAATACAATTTTATTAACATTGTATGAATAAATGCTTGGATACAAAAATTATAGAAATATACCTTACCATCATTTGAAATTGTGAAAAGTCTTTGTCGTCATTTACATAGCGATAGAGTATGTTGTCGAACGAATAGATGTTAGAGTGACACATCAACCGCCACGGTATCTATTTTGACTCAGCACCGTTTGTCACTATTTCAATTGACAATAGAAGGCATGCCATTTACACACGCAAAAAACCAACTGAAACTCAAATCTAATCAAGAAAAAGAGAAAGAGGGGGAATCGAGAGAAGTAAGAGAAAAGAAGAGAGGAAAGGGGAGGGGAACATGAGGAAAAGACAGGGAAAGGAGTGGATTTCTCCATTCTAGAGGTGAGTTTTCTATTTGTTTGTATATTTCATTTTGAAATCATGATAATTTAGCAAATAAAATAATTAGATTTGTAGTTGTATCGAGTAGTGGGTAAATATTTCACTTTTTTGACAAAATTTACTGTAACATGCTAATGTTTATGATAGAATTGATGGTACCATGCCATGCCACCTTTTTAGATTCAATTGACAACATGCATTAACTTTTCTTGTAGATTGACAATAGGCACCAAATTTCTCAATTTATTGACAACAAACACTAGTTTTCTCAGTGATTTGACAACTCATATCGCCTTTTTTAGTGATTTGACAACACACATTAACTTTTATCAGGAATTTGTCAACTCGCTAAGCTTTCTTGTACCCAAAAATTCCTTTCTCACCGATATAAGTGCACTTCTATCACCAAATTTAATCATGTAACACTACACACTAACCGCTTAAAAAATGGAGCACACTCTACCACCACACCAACACTCCACTCGAATTAATTTCCAAAATGAGGAGAGGGGAGGGGGAGAGAGATGTAGAGGAGGAGAGGTAGAGGAGGCCACTTCGTCGGGGTTAGGGATGTCGAACTATAGAGAGATGCTTTGAAAGCGGACATGAGTTGCTAAGAAGGTGAGAACCTATCATAATTCTTTTCACAAGGATGCACTTATACCACCAAAATTTCCACACCCACACTGTAACTACAGCAATCCAGCCAAGATCACTCAATCTACATATCCAAACATTGTCGTCTAGGCGTACTATGTGTGGGAATTACTGCATAAGTAATATTATGTATTGATATTTCACATTGCATATTGCATTTTACACATTGCTAACTTTATCTTGGCATAATGTTAGCCATTGGAGCGTTGCTACTTCTTTCGATGGATCAACGGCCTAGATAAGCACGATAGGGCATTTATCCGCAAAAATACATTAAAAACTACATAGTTGTATCCGAGAACTTCACCTGTTGGGAACCTTACTCCAACGAGAGCAAGGAAGATAATGGAAAGGCATCGATGGTTTGTAAGGAAACATCATGGTAGTGGAAGTCCCATAGTGTCCTTAAAGCCAAACATAAGGAGGCCCTAGTGAAGGGCTGAACCGGAGAGAGGAAGACAAGAGAAAAGCCTAATTGTACCCAAAAGACAAGGATTGGGCTTTCTTGTACAGGGATCAATGGAGTAAGGCTAAAGCCCACACCCACAGAGGAGACGAGAAAGACACCGATGGACTCTGATGGATAGGATGTATGACCGCAAGCCTAACTTCTTTTCCATCCACTAGTTTTTTCGATTCCAAAAGGTACACATGTATCTTAACTTAGTTTGAGTTGATGGTTCATGCTTGTTATCATTTGTATCGTAGCAGTATTAATGCAAGCATATATACTTAACTAAAACCTTTGCACCATGTAATTTGAACTTTCATTATGAAGTTATGTTGGGTTTGAAATGGTTTATTTAAACAAAAAAATGACTCAACATCTCTATGTACATACAAGAAACTCGTAGTTTGTTATTATTTCAAATTACTCGTCAAACAAAAAAAATACAATCTAAGGACTCTGCCGCCCTTTCAATTAGCGACAATAACTATATCATCGTTTCATTTAATGATAGAGGTTATGTCTTTGTTTCGAATGGCAACAAAGGTTATGTCGTTGACTGGCGACAGATATTTGCTTTCTGCTAGACAAGAGTCAACAACGAATTATCATCAATTCAAACTATGGCAGAGTACGATTACCATTTGAATTAACGAAGAGGTATATTTCTGTAGAAAATTTACCAAGAAATTATTTATGTAATATTAATAAAACATATATTTATTAAAAATTCCTTTCTATTGTCCTCTAGATTTTCTTGCACCTTTTATCGCCCTCTCAAAATGTACACTTTATTTTCTGTGTTGTGCAGTGCAGCAAGCCAGCAACCCCTTCCCCCCCTTAAAACCTCACTAGCCATTTAGTTCGAGTGTCATATACCCCTATCTGCAGTTGCAAGAAATGTTAAGATAACGATCACACAAACCAAGTGGATGTACTCTTGTCACAGAAGCAAAACTTTGTAGATTCATATGTACAGATGGTATCAGTACAATGCAGACACTGATCAAGTAATCAGCATCAGGAGTAATTAGTCACAGTTACACATTACAATTTGCTAAAAGAAAAACCTTTGCACTCATCATGAACTCTCTTTATTCTATCTCTCATGTAATTAAGCACAACAAAAAAGATCAGTAATTTTCACAAGAAATTAAGCAACCGATCAATGTTTTTTTTTTGTGATTTGTTGTAAGTAAGCCCAATGTACATTCCTTCCCTACTCTTCTTGTACTGATCTCAACTCCGAAATCCGAATTGCCCAGCCATATGAGACATGTACTCCTATACCAAATCAAGAAGAAGAACAGCAAGATGGAGGCGCTAGATCTCGCCCTCCTCGAGCGGCTGCGCCGAGCCGACGAACACATCCCCCTCGGCGGCGGCGTCACCGCCGCCGCGGCACTCCATCGTGGCGACGTGCGCGGCGTGCATCGTCCTGAGGTCCGGGTGCCCGTGCCTCGCCGCGGCGACCGCGTAGCAGCCGAGGGCGTAGGCGGACACGAGGAAGACGAGGCCGAAGAGCTGGAAGTCGGCGAGCTGCTCGGCGCGCTCCTGCGCGGCGTGGGTGCGGCACTCGAGGTGCGCGTCGGCGTCGCGGCGGCACCCAGCGGGGAGCATGGGCCCGTAGAGCGTGAACGCGGTCTGGTAGAACCACAGGCCCTGCAGGGTGACGAGGGCGCCGCTGGCCAGGTCGACGGGGAAGCTCGCCGGTAGGAGCGCGCCGAGGACGGTGGCCGCGATGCAGAGCCCGATGAGGACGACGAGCAGGTAGTGGTAGTAGCCCTCCAGCCCCTGGTGGGTGGTGGAGTGGAAGTAGAAGAGCACGAACTCCGCCGTGAACGCCGCCGCGGCGACCAGGCACAGCGCGCCTTCCGGCAACGGCAGGTACCTGCGGCGATCGCCATTGCAAACTTATCTCACGATTAATTGTACCAAACTGGTAAAAGTGTAGATGACAACGAAAAGCAGGGAGTTCCTTCAAAAAATAAAGTAGCAAGGAAGATGAACTCAACCTGGGTGGTAAGAGCAAAACAAAGCCTTCTTATTCTTCTTCCTTTTTGGCAAAGGATTATATGTAAAGAAATCAAGCACGAGCATAGTTATCTGATTTGTCGAACACATACCGATTTAAAATACGTAGTTTGTATTTTAGTAAAAACTAAAAGAAAAAGTGA